>WEDG01013521.1:0-61367 GCA_017591395.1 Schistocephalus solidus
ATATATTTTGATAAGATGGAACCGACAAAGACAAGTGAGACTGGAATGGCCATTTCTGGCTTATTAGCCGTCATCAGCCAGTCATACCCAATCCCAGGTGTGGATCACCCGAGAATCGAACCCGCGACCTTTGGTCATTGAGTGTAACACTCTACCATTGAGCCGAGGGCCCGTTGTTTTGTCGGTTGCGATCGGGAATATGGACTATGAAAGTGTGGTGTTCACCGATCTCGTTAAGGAACACTTATGTTCCGTTGTGCCTTTGGAGCTCACTTTTAGAGCCCTCGCGGGCAGTCGCATAGCGACTTGACATATATATTGATAAGATGGAACCGACAAAGACAAGGGAGACCGCAATGGCCATTTCTGGCTTATTAGCCGTCATCAGCCAGTCATACCCAATCCCAGGTGTGGATCACCTGAGATTTGAACCCGCGACCTTTGGTCATTGAGTGTAACACTCTACCATTAAGCCACGGGCCCGTTGTTTTGTCGGTTGCGATCGGGAATATGGACTATGAAAGTGTGGTGTTCACCGATCTCGTTAAGGAACACTTATGTTCCGTTGTGCCTTGAGCTCACTTTAGAGCCCTCGCGGGCAGTCGCATAGCAACTTGACATATATATTGATAAGATGGAACCGACAAAGACAAGGGAGACCGGAATGGCCATTTCTGGCTTATTAGCCGTCATCAGCCAGTCATACCCAATCCCAGGTGTGGATCACCCGAGATTCGAACCCGCGACCTTTGGTCATTGAGTGTAACACTCTACCATTGAGCCACGGGCCCGTTGTTTTGTCGGTTGCGATCGGGAATATGGACTATGAAAGTGTGGTGTTCACCGATCTCGTTAAGGAACACTTATGTTCCGTTGTGCCTTGGAGCTCACTTTAGAGCCCTCGCGGGCAGTCGCATAGCGACTTGACATATATATTGATAAGATGGAACCGACAAAGACAAGGGAGAGGCTCGGGCACCGCAGCGCCTGGTGTTGGGTATGGCTGGCTGATGACGGCTAATAAGCCAGAAATGGCCATTCCAGTCTCCCTTGTCTTTGTAGGATCATGTTATTCTGCCTATACACTTAGCTGCCTTACGACTGCTGGCTGGGCTGGAGAGTTGACCCTAAGGCACAACGGGACGAGTGAGTCCTGTTACCGATCGGTGAGCGCCCTACTATATATGTATATATACTGAGCAGGTAAAGATTATATCCTAAAATGTTGCAAAGTTTGTGGGTTCTCGCATGATGTGTGCTGAATGGCTGACCATTCAGACCTGCTCCTCGAACGAGGAGTGAATAGATTGGCAAGATAATTTCACAGCGCACATGCCATCAACGTCCAATGCTCCTGCCGGAAACAAGAGAATGAGGCCGGAGTAGATAGAAATTCCATGATTATCCCAATAGCTCCCAAGGGATTTCCACACACGAATACCGGCCGCAGAATGGGGGACAGATTACGGCGCGACTAACATGATATGCGACAGCAAGAAACTACCACTGCCACCAGAGCACTACCCGTTGGGAGCTTTATTCAAATGAGAGCAGGGAATGTTCAGCGCGATCAGGCATTTGTTACTGGTGAAAGGACCAGTACGTTATGTACGCAATCCTGACCACCGGTCGGTGGGGCAGTGCACTGGAAGGTGGCACGGCAAATTGAAATGTAGATATGGGCTCGAAACTACTAACAACATTTGGTACACCTTCTGTACTCGTAAATAGACAGATGGTGCAATTATGCAGATGGTCCCGACAGTCTTTTCGCCCTGTCACTTATTCCACACAAAACCTCAAGTTGAATTATACACGTGGTTTTCGCCCTAGTTTTGCATGTTTTCACCCACCGAATAAAATCAGCAGACGAATTACCACATACTAACTGAAGTAGTTTAATAATTTAAGCAGATGGAGATACGCACGAAGAATAATGCGTAATTCCCGGAAGGCCGGGTAAGGGTACGTCATATATGTACTTCTACCCTTTATAATCTTCTGTTGGTCACTTACTTTTTTTAACGAGGGATTAAACTTGGCGTAGTTCTGCTGATGGAAGAGTGTTAATTTCATGTGGAGATTGGCACAGTTTCTTATCTAGCTCAGTTCCAATGCTGCTAAATTCCAGGTAGGGCCTAAAATGATCTTTTTTGGGTTGGTTCAAGGAAAACTGACATTTTTGCGTCCACGTGACATCACTGAGGCCAGAAAGGCGGCAACATGCCCTTGCTAATAGTGACGCTCCCAGAATGTCGGAATGGTAAACAGGCTTTGTTGCGAAGAGCTCAGCATTAATGCAGCGTGACAACTGTTTGTTATACTAAACTGGTAACTCCCCAGAGTTTTGCCACCAGCTGAAAGGTCTGGAATCCACTTAATACTTTTCAGGACAATTTGCATCTTTATGCAGGCATATTTTATGTGTAAATTTCCTCCCATTATGTGACGCAAGGGTGACGGAATTGACGCTATCTAATGTTTTATGCATTTCTATGTGGGATACATAGATTGGGATCTTGCTTCGTCAAGCAAAGAGGATAGACGTTCCCTGATACCACACAAAAAGTTATTGTTCAGGATCCACCCTCCATTCCTTATTGTATCGAATCTGTTTTTGAACGGGTTCATACCATTCCACATTTGAAGTATTTTCCCGGGCCGGGTTTCTGCCTCCGTATACATGCTGCTTCCAAGTAGCGCAAGGCCAGAGTTGTTCGTGCCTGAAAAAGTACTCGGAAAGCTGTTTTGAGGTCAATAGAGTGACCACTGTCCAACATATGTTTAGTAATCGAAGACCGTGGTACTTTATTTTCTTGTTTCAACAAAAAAGTACAACTCGAGAGAGATTGCCCACCTGGACTACATCTCGCAATTCACCACCGTCATCCGCCACATTTATGGCACGAAGAATGAGGTGGCCGACACGCTTTCCAGACCCTTCCTCTCTGCTCTACAACTCTCACAAGGGATCGACCTTGTTGCTATGGCTGCTGAAAAACGCCGAGTCGGTTGTCCTGGCGACAAGTCAGTCAGCGGCCTCCAGCTAGCGGACGTTGCACTCACCACCGGGACTGGCAACGTCCTCTGTGATGTGTTGAATCCTTTTAATCGCCCTTTCGTGCCCGCCTTGATGCGCCAAGCTGTGTTTCACACTCTTCATGGACTCTCCCACCCTGGGATCCGAGCCTCACAAAAGCTCCTCAAGGAACAAGGAGGTCAAAGCTTGGGCAAGGTCATGCTGTCAGCGGAACAAGGTGCGGCGCCCCAAAAGTCCCCACCCGGCACCTTCCCCAGCCCCGACGCACCATTCAGCCATGTGCATCTCGATGTCGTAGGCCCCTTGCCTCAATCCAATGATTTTACTCACCTCCGTCGACCGCTACACCCACTGGCCTGAAGCTCTCCCTTTGTCGAACATGGAGACAGACACCAGCATAAAGGCTTTTGTCAGTCGTTGGATCGCCGTTTTCGGTGCCCCATCCACGCTTACGACTGACCGAGGTGCCCGATTCGAATCTGCCCTCTTCCAAGCCCTCCGCAACTTTCTCGGCTGCACTCACATTCGAACGCCGGCCTACCATACAGCTGCCAACGGTATGGTTGAACGTTTGCAACGCCATCTAAAAACTGCCCTGCGTGCCTCAGATGCCCCAACCAACTGGTCTGACAACATTCTCCTAGTGCCCCTAGTCTTAATAGTCTATTTGATAATAAAGTGTTGATTATATTTGACTTAGCTTTATGAAACGACTATTCTCTGCAGGTTTATTGGGGTATGTATCCTCAATCTGTATTTTTGCTGAAATAATTGCTGGTGTGACTAAGTGCTGAGATAATTATCCGTGTCTGCTAACTCAGTCATTGATATTAAAAGAATATAATGAGGGCATGTAGTTATTAATCAGTGTTAATTGCTCTAAGCTAGATACCAGAAAGTTCTGCCCCGAGGACGATTAGGAGAGCCTGCTGCTCCGGTGAGCTTAAACCAAGCGGAGCGATTGAGAAAAACAACTAAAAGTTGTAATTGTCTGAAGGGATCAAGACAGATGAAACACAATTTACGAAGTGCCGCCTTCATCCAACCGTGCAGACAGAAGACGCCTAGGTGTCAGGCTTGTCGCTCATCCAAGTTATATAGACCATATATGATGTCAAAAAATGTAAAAATTATTCTAATCACAAACTGAAACAAAAAAAACTAAATTTGCAACTAGCTTTAAAACAAATTCTTCAACAATCATAAAGTTATGTATAAAAATAAAGATGCTATCGAAAAACATTTAAAAATGTAAAATTAACATAAATTTCTTAATTCTTTTTAACGGCAGAAAAAAGCTGCTTTTAAAATAATGGATGTGTACATCTTTAAAGTTAGGGCCTGTGCGAATAGTGAGAGCATAGGAATCAGTAGTCTTGTAGGTCACTAACCACCACTCTCCGGTGTTGTGTGTGCCTTCACACCCGGTATGTCTGACTTCCGGCTAAAACAAAACCGTGACCCATAGTGGAGTTCGGCATGGAGAAGATCCGTGAAGACTGGTGCTGCAATATATGAGGCCAACCGGTTCGCCGCTGCTACGGCCAAATGTGCGTCTTGCAAGTCACAAGCCCCGTGGATCAACGCCTCCAAAGCCCAAGCCCTCTCAACGTGCCCACGCTGTCAACGCACATTCCGCGCGCGTATCGGCCTTGTCGGACATCTTCGGACTCAATGCAACAACAATCCCACAACACCAACATCTGCCACACCTGCCTCAGACCCCACGACGACGACGACCTCCCCAACCACAGATAAAAACTTCCTTGCTGTCCCGCCACCCACGATCACTGACACCACCATCCCTCCTCCACTCCCTGCGCCGATCACGGTGACGTACACCACCTGCCCAACTCCCATCACCTCAGTAGCCACATCTGACTACCTGCCACCTGCTATCTCCAACTCCACCACTGCCCCCAGTACCAGCGATGGGGACTCGGTACTAACCTGTCCTCATTGCGATCTCACATTCACCTCACACATCGGCCTGGTCGGTCACTTGCGAATCCATCGCACAGAAACTGGTGAACTAGTGCCTGGATCACCAACACACAGCAGAGACCACCGACTTCAATGCCCTCACTGCCCACGCGCATGCACTCATCGCATGGACCTGCTCAGTCACATGCGCATCCACGTAAGTGGAATCCACCGCGAGGTCAGCACATCTTGCGCACCCATCAACACTTCCCATAGTCCTCCCATGAGCTCTTATACCAGTACCAGCAGCAGAGAGCCCGCAGACGCAGCACCCCCAGACCTATCTTGTCCTCATTGTCACCGCACATTCACCTCATGCATCGGCCTGGTCGGTCACTTGCGAATCCATCGCACAGAGACTGGCAAACCAGTGCAGGAGCACCAACATACACCCGCCGCACCCGACTCAACTGTCCGCACTGCCCACGCACCTCATTGGCCTATAAGGTCACATGCGTCTCCATGAAAACCTGCGGTAGAACACGGCCGGCTATACCTCAACATTACATCTCTCCCCGTCAGCCTCTGCAGCTCACATGATCACACGCAAAACCGCAAAAAACCTTCTCCCAGTCTGCATAGCTGATTAAGAGGCAAGTATGATCCTCGGCTCTTTCTCCTTGTGACTCCTCTGTTGCATGTGTCATCTGAGCTTGAGAATATCACGGGGCGATAGCCGCCGTGGTTTAGAAGGTTGTCAACTGACAATTGCACTCAGACCTCGCAGTCAGTCCAATGTGCGTTGTGTGGAGTGGCTGACTGGTGGTCTGAGAGTCAGGCTGCGATGGCTCCTTCTTAATGTGACCTCTGGCTATCTTACACATGTGAGATGTGAGCCGTTCAACCCCTTGTTGTGCGAAATCCTGTTGATTGTGTTTGGGGGGCCAGGTCGTGTACATAGTGCACGTAGACGAGGTCAGCAGCAGCTGCGCAAACTTTCGCATCAGACAACTGACTGGCTCGGACAGTCGTCTGATTGTGGGGGTGGGGGAGCGAGTGAGGTCGACGACTCAGCGCATTTTGCTCACTATAAACAAGCTGACGCGCTTGAAACTTTCACGGTGCGCTAAAAACCGTGGCTTGGAAGGTTTCCAACTGACGGGATTACTCGCACCACGTGGTCAGCCTAATGTGTGTTTTGTGTGGATAAGCTGACTGGCGGACAGAGAGTCAAGCTGCAATGGATTCCTCTTTATGTGGCCTTTATGGCACTCCCACTCCGTGGGATCCGAGCCAGATGTGGTGGTACGCCCAGGGGCGGCTGCGGCCGCGCCAGCCACCTGGGCCCTCTCCTATCTACGGCCTTCTTGACTCTTTATTGACACCGGGCTCAGGTTGGGGAGGAGAAGAGAGTGCAGTAGCTGCAGCGCAAGGCTACTATCACTTAAAACTAATCCACGCTCAAGTCACAGTCCCTGCACCACCCTTCTGTGGAGCATACGGTGGACATCGTGGGACTACGACGGCCGAACTGTCGTGCGCGTGATTGCAGAGTGTGGTCTTCCAATGAATGAGCCAGGACCTGAGGCCTAGGAGAACTGGGAGCGCGCTTATGCGCATGCGTCGACACGCTACGAACGAAAATTATCCTTTTTAGATTGGCGCGGGACCAGTGAGCACCGCACGCGGGCACGGTTGTCAATTACCGGTTGGTTGCAATTGAACGGCGCGACCTTTGCCTTCCACCTTGTCGTCTTCCCACTGAGGGTGGCCCACGCACCCTATTTGCATGCAGGCGAGATAATGCTGTGTCGAGACAGGACAGCACTGTCTAGAAGGAAGAATGTTGCATGAGCCAGTCATTTCCTGTGCGAAACAACAGTTACCTGTGCTGACGCAAACGCGCGCGTACTGCAGAGCCCTCTGAGCCCTATTTTCCAACCATCTCGCCCCGTAACAACGCCTCTTACGCACGCGCCGAGCGCTGTTTATGTCGTATTATAATTACTGCGAGCCTCACGCTGCGATCGATATTTTCTCCCGCCGACGACCATTGCGCCCACCGCCCACGCAACCACTCAACCGCTTGCCTTCGAACCCGGGCGTTGGTTACAGCAGTCGGTATCCCTAACAAGATTTTGGAGCTCGTTCCTCTTAACCAACGTACACCATGCATACAGTGAAGATGTTCAGTTGCAGAAATTAACAAGGTGGTCCACCCTGGCAATTGTTTTTAGTAAGATCAGGTCTATCCTGAAGAAATAAGAATGGCAGATGGCAGGCATGAATGGCAAATGATCCTGGGTTAACGTCTGTTGGCAGCTGATAAGGGCTATCTGTCTTCAAACGTGTAACGGGACCTTGTTCAAACCAACTTGTTCTGAGCGTAACGACACGTGGAGGATTCAATATTGACTGGGGTGAGTATAGTAGCTGGCACCCTTAGCACCATTCAACGAAAGCGATCAGAAGTATACTCTTATACGTGGGCCCTACGGTAGATCAACATAGGGATCAGGTCAACGCAGGGCAGGTATTATTGGCGTAGCTGTGTGGGCACGCCTAGGCGGAGGCTCATGCCGCGTCAGCCACCTGTGCCCGACTCCAGCTCTTATCTTCTTGACTCTGTCATGACATCGGCCCAGGTAAGTGAGGACTGAAAGAGAGAGAGAAAGAGAGAGATGCAGCTGCTGCTGCTCAAAACAACTATTACTATAAACTAATTCCGCTGTAATTGACCGTCCCTGCACCCAGAAATTCGGGGACACACGGCGGATCTCGCCAAAATCGACGACCAAATGGTGATATCCTGCCTTCTTTGAACAGGTGCAGTACCTGCATCCCATCTGTTGGGTCTGAAATGCATTGTTACTACCTGTTCTGTACACGAAATAACCAGAACTTTAAGTTGCCCTTCAAGCTGATTGCGGTTATTCCTGGTCCCATCTCTTGTATAGGCCGAATAGCATTACCGACAAAGACAAGGGAGACTGGAATGAACACTTCAAGCTTATTAGCCGTCGTCAGTCAGTCATACCCAACCCCAGATGGTGCACCACCCGAGCCTCGAACTTGCGACCTGCTGATTAGAAGTTCAACGCCCTAACCGTTGAGCCACGAGTTCATTATCCGGTCAATTGCAATAGGCTATATTAAGTGGTAGTGGGGCAACAAGAGATCGCGTTACTGGACACACTCGTCCCGTTATTCCTTGGGGCTCCCTTCGAGCCCCACCAGCAGCCGCACAATTGCTAATATTACAGACGTAGGCAGAATAAAATTAGGCTACGACGTTGGAACCTTAACTAACAGGTAGCGGGTTCGCGCCTCAGGAATGAGAACACCCGTCTGCTCTGGGTTGATTCTTCCAGTTGGGCCTTGGGGTTCGAACCTGCGATTGGGTATGGCTGGCTGATGACGGCTAATAAACCATAAATGGCCATTCCAGTTTCCCTTGTCTTTGTTGGTAATGTTTTCCTGCCTATAATAATAGCCACTGTGCGGCTGCTGCAAGGCAAAACGGGACGAGTGAGTCCCGCAACCGATCGATGACTCGGTCTACATGACAAAAAACCTAACTAAACGTATTTCCCAAAGTAATGCACGCTTATAAGCACTGAAGCAAGTAGAACTACCGACCAACATGGAGGCTGAAGTGGTCATCGCTGGTTTACTTTTAGTTGGAACCCATGCTCTGGTTATTGAGAATGTAAGCAAAATACTCCACCACTACGCCACAGGTTAATCCCTCTGCCGAGCAGAATTGGAGATTGTAGTTCTGTTGCGGCCCAACTCCGTGCGCATGTTGCACCGTTTACCCTCTTGCGATCATTTCCCCGTGCGTGGCAGTAGCTGTCAGGTTCTCGGCCAATCACCTTCACGGCTGACTCATACATGACCTCGCCATGGCTTGACACTACGGGATGCCGCTCTCGCGGTTCCGGACGTGCCCTCGTCCGGCTGCCAACTTCTCCCAACCCCTTCTCCAATAGCTCTGTACAGAATGCCTTACTCTCCCAAATGATATCCTAATTTTTCTCTTCTTATACGGGAGCAGACCTGGAGGTCGTAGCGGCTAGTCTCCCTGATAACTTAATCTGTCACAATTGTTCATGCGGAAGCAAACGGTTTTGACGGCAAGTTGGGTAGAAATGGCTAGTTCAGTCTCGTTCTCTCTCTCGATCTCGTTTCTACATAGAGACTCAATATAAAGCCATTCCAGTTTCCCTTCTCTTGGTCGGGGATCTTCCTCTACTAGTCGACGTACGACGGGTAGGTTCCGTAAAGCGATCGCAACCGAAAAGACAAAGATCCCGTGGCTCAGTGGTTGGAGTGTTGGACTATTAACCAAAAGAGCGTGGTTTGAGCCCCAGTTGTTCTCAAACTTGGGGCTGGGTATGACTGGTTGTTGCTGGCTAATAATTCAGAAATGGATATTCCAATCTCCCCTGTTTCTGTCTGTAATTTTCCCTTCTCTGTATGTTCCTTTGTTCTGTGCACACCATAATTAAACTGCATAAGCGCGTGATTTTTTTAAATCTTAAATGTTTATTTAAAATAACTGGCTGTAAATTATTTTTCACGAAAAGCAGGCAGAGTGAAGGAAAGACTGAAAATACATTGAAAACCACCTTTCCCACTTTGGTATTCGCGTTTTCGCAGGTGTTGCGAAAGGTCCTACGAAGACAAACCCTTAGAATACAGTGTTCAGAGTTAATGTAAAATTCCGGCGACCACGTTAAAATGTTCTCTCTTTAGTTGAAGATTTATATAAGAACTTCCGTGAAGGATTATTCGTATTTTTTTGTTCCCGTTCGTGTGTTTTGCACACACGAACGGGATTAGTCCGCGATTACACTGACGGCAGCGCGTCTGATGACTCCTCGCATACCGTGGCAGTTCGACCATCGATTTCGACGAGGTCCACCGTATGCTCCACACCAGGTGGTGCAGGGACGGTGACTTGCGCGTGAATTAGTTTTAAGTGATAGTAGCCTTGCGCTGCAGCTACCGCACTCTCTCCTCCTCCCCCACCTGAGTCCGGTGTCAAGACAGAGTCAAGAAGACCGGAGATGGGAGAGGGCGCAGGTGGCTGGCGCGACCGGAGCCGCCCCTGGGCGTGCCACCACACCTGGCTCGGATCCCACGGAGTGGGAGTGCCATAAAGGCCACATTAAGAAGGAGCCATTGCAACCTGACTCTCGGTCCGCCAGTCAGCCACTCCACACAAAACACACATTGGGCTGACCACGCGGTCCGAGTTATCCCGTCGAGTTATCGCATACAGGCAAATCATCTCAAACTACGCAGAAAAGAAGGCCGTCAGTGGCCTTAGACACCCTGTCACGAGAATTATCAGTCACGGGGACATTGAACCCAACTCAACTGTAGAAAAATATAAAAAATCGACATGGGCAGAGGTCAAACTTCATTGGCTAGCCTCTGATAGGATCCCAGTTTTTTCCTAACCCGATCCTATCTGAGTTTAGTACTAGGTTGGGGAGCTTATCGGCGGCCTCACATCGTAAGTCGACTCTGCCAATTTACCTTAAATGTTCTTTGGCACCAGGCCATTAACTTGACAAATAAATAGGGCAAATGCACAGTGCTCGTTTTTTACTTTCTGTTTTTTGCTTTTTTTTCTACTTTTCCGTTTAGACATCAATATGACATGAAAATGTTACCAGTCAGCGTCTGAAGGTCGGCCTAGGTCACAGTTTTCATTGAAACCATTGCAAAATGTTCCCTTGTCGTGCGAAACCAATGCGACAGCAAAAAAAATTAATTAGATGAGACGCAAGCGAAAGTTTGCACTGGCTCTGTCTTCTCTATCGACAACAACTTAGAAGAAAGATCGTAGCCATCCTCTGCATGACGGGATTTTGATGATCCACATACCTCCTAGAAAGGTTGCCAGTATTATGTGCAGCTAAGAGACCACATACGCGAAGTGCAGGGTGAAATTTAAGTGGTTTATTCGATTAAAATAAAAAATTGCCGAACATCTCAAATTGCATAAGACTTTTTCACAGCTAAGAAAAACGAAAAGTCCTGTTTTACAGGAACCAACATGCCAGTAGACTCTACACGAAAATAGGAACCCAGGCGCAATGCATGTGGCTTTGCGCCCACTTCCCTGGAACTGAGGGCTAAATTGAGAGTTAGGTTTAAGGTTAGGGTTAAGTTTCGAGTCAGGTTTAGTGCCAGGGGTATGTAAAGGGTTAAGGTTTGGGTTCGTGTAAGCCGTTGGGTTTAGGTTTAGAGTATGGCTAGGGTTGAGGTTAGGGCTACCGTTTAGTTTTATGCTAGGGTTAAGCAGTGGGAATTTTTTGCCTTTCCGAAATATATCGCAATACACTCTATGTTAAGTGACTGGGGCGTTCCTAACCCCTTGTCCTAATTAGGCGGTCATACAAGACATCCGTACCTAGTTGCATCCTGAAATGTAGCCCATGGTCGCCTTCTTCCATATCCAAACAAAATAAGTTCTACTGAAGTAGCGTTTAGGGTCCCCTCTTTTTCCGTTGATACTCGTACGGTGGGTTATCGTTACAGGAAGGATTAATGTGAATTGCTCCTTCATAATACTCATTCGGATAAACATAAAACTTAACGAACACATGGGTCTCCGTTAGTTCAACAAGTAGAATATAGTTTAAAACAGGAAAATTAAGATACTTGCACTGCGTAAAAAAAGCATTCGCTGAAACACGGAACCGAACTCGTCGTTTTTTCGCCACAAAATATGCCTTGATCGGGGGCCAGGTGAGAGGAAACGTCGATTAATTCGCATAACTGGTGGGCGAAGGCACCTTCTGTTTGTACAAGTTTTCGCATTTTTTAAATCTTCTGTTAGACACATTTTAAGTGCTTAGATCTAAGTTCCTTGAAAGTTTAAACTCCAAAGTTTTGAGTTGAATTATATTCATATTCCAGCGGGCCTCTCATATTGCCTCTCAATCACATATTTTTAAACGGAAATAATTCTTGTTTGTTACAAAATACTATTCGGAAGAAAAGAACTTTCCTGCTAGTCTAAACCCAAAAAAAAAGAGATATTTACCGATTTTGTCTCTAGGAATCAAAATGAACATTTATGCATTGACGAAAATTTAATATACACTGAAAGAGCTGTAGGCATTCACCTTAGAAAATTCCCAATCGAGATGCAACAACCTGGGGTCGGTCGAAGGAACTACAGCTATATGGCAGGTCAATTGGGACTCCAATCCTACTTTACTACTCTAGAGAATTTTTTAAAATATTAATTCAGGCAGTTTGGAATTTCTTGCGGTAGCCTCGTCCTGAGCTGGAAGCCACGATCTGTGCTGTATAAACAATCAAAACGACAGTGGATAAGGGAGATGAGTCAGTTGAATGCTCCATCTTGCGTTTGGCATTGCTGGCTTCTAACGCAGCTACAGTAAGTGTCCTATCTCGTGAAGCGTTGGTCCGCATTCTGCAGTGCGTTTCGGATTAGAAAGGATCACTTAGATGATGGTCTTTGAACGCGCTTGCTTTTGGCCGGCTGCAGAGACTGTACTCTGTAAAAATGGACTACTTAATAAGGATGCACTTTTCTCATTGATTTTCGATGCCCTTACAAATTCCAATCTATTTGCAGAAAGCATGCATGAAAGTATTGTTTTTGTATTCACTTAGTGGCAAGTGACATCTTCTGAATAATTTATACTTGAAGAAAGGATGTCTCTCGGTTTTAAAGTAGGACATTTTTAAGGCCGTGAAATGTCCATTTATACAGCACCCTATCTGTCCGTTTACTAACGCTGCTTGTAAAGTATCCAACCTGGTCCATATCCATCGCAAAATTGTATAAGCCCAAGATGACATCTTCTTAATGGTGCATTAAAGGTGTTCTTTTCTTTATATGGTAAGCGTAATGCATGTAGTTTGGAAACGCCAAACGCGTTTAAAATTATTTATGAAGTACAGAAAACATTTTATGCAAGCTGAAAAATCCTTTCTTCTTCAAGTTAAGACTGTAAATAAGACGCAATACGCTACCAAATCAGGACAAAAAGCAATTTTTTTCCAGAAAATATATTTGAATTTATAATGACATCAGAAACCAATGGGAAGAAGACAAATTATGTATTTAGGCACGTTTTGCTGGGAACAGTTTTGGTAGAGGGTCGAAAAGAATTTCATTTTAAAGGCGTCATTCTGACGTGACTAAAATATCTTGGGATCATGCTGCATGCTAATCAACCATACAGCTCCACCCGCGTAATCCTGTTTAATTGAAAACACAGTTTAGAATATCGGTTAAAATTTCATAGGTAGGCCAGTTATTGTACATTGAAAACGTTGACCGGTAGGGTAGAAAATGAATTAGTTCTTGCATTTTTCCGTGGGTTAATTAATAAATGTTCAGAGTTATAAGCTAATACGGAACTTCAACCCACCGTGATCAGATGGTAAAAGGATGAACCACTTAACAGAATAGTAGTTATGGCGAAGCATTAGCAGACTTGAGGATTTTGACTTCCGACCAATTTATCCTGTAAAGGCATCGCGAACTTCAAGCAAAATCCAAATTAATGCTAAGTTTCCTGCACCTTCAACTGGCTTCGCCAAATTTAGGGGTTTTTGAATATTCCGCTGTTTTCGCTAATGAAGTTAAATTTTCGAATTCAAGGTGATTGCATAATTAAGGAAGGAGAAGAAGAGGACTAGTTGAGCACCCGAGCTATTTTTTCATTTGTCTGAGCTTCCGAAGTCACCCGGAAGTTCATAGTTAGAAATGACAACAGCAATCAAACAAGCGAAAGTTATAGACCTATTGGCCAATCAATGACCAGTGCCGCTGGCTTGGAGATGTCTCCGCAGAGCTCTCTATGCCGGAGCCAAATCGATATAGCCATTGACTGAGTTCCCATGCAAGAATCAGGCCTCAATATATTCTCGGCCTGTCGGGTTTCTTGTGTGGGCTATTATCTTGGGTGACTACGAAGTTAAACTCGTGATCCGTTTCGAAGGTGTTGGCAGCCATCTGTGATAGTTCCTTACGCGGCCGAACAGTCAGCTAATGTTCATGATTACGCAATCTCTGCATGTGTCCATTATGACCCATGTAATTTCAAAGACAGTTGAAACATGGGATATGATACATTACGCTTTACTACTCCCTTGGCTTTAATTAGTGTTTGATTTTCATGAGCTTGCTGCAACTGGCAGCTTTGGGTCGATGAGGTGACGATTTATTTTAGGTGCTTTCTAGCACCTTCGAAAATTCACAGCCGACACAGATGATCACCCACACCGAAAACGAGGCAAACCTAAAATTTTTCAAGGCCTGAACCTCGAATGCGAATTCAGTCAGTCGGTTTATCGATTTGGCGCTGGCACACATGGCCGTGCGCAACTACCGCCATTCTGCGTCACCGATCAGTGATTGGAAACGAACCTTCAATAACTCTCGCCTGCTCTATTGCTGTTTTTATCTCCGAAGATTGGCTCTTGTAAGAGTTTGCAAACTCAGACAGCTAAAAAAAAACGGTTCTGGTGCTCGACCAGTATTTTTCTTCTTCTTCTTCTTCTTCTGCCTTACTCACTCTCAGTTCTGTTCCTCATGACAACTGGTCTGAACTTACAGGAGAGAAGGTTTAGTTTAGTGTTGGTCTTTCGAGCCGTCGATCGAAATCGCGTGTGTCGACTCTACCAACTTCAAATGTTAGAAACAAAATTAATGTCAAAATGCTATAGTTGGGGGGGGGGACATCGTCCTTCGAAAAATGCTAAATTGTACTTTTCAAATGCCAATTTTATGCACGTGCACTTTGTGATATGCTCATATTTGACTCTAGAATCAGTGAATTGGCTAGGGGAACAGCGTTCACCGTAAATAAATATACTAAGGCCGAGAAACTGGAGGTAAATGGACGAAATGCAGAACATAATCGTGGAGATTTGGCTAAATGTCCTTCAGAAATGAATAAATTAATTTACCTGCTGTCATCACTATACCAATATAACATGGAAAAAATCCAGTAGAATCTAGGATATTTTGACCCAGGAAGCTCAAACGAATAAGCTGTACACAGTAATCCCTCGCTATAGCGCACTTCGACTTTCATGGCTTCGTTCTATCGCGGATGGTAGGTGGAAGCCTAGTAAACATATACTATGGATTTTTCGCTGGTTGGCGGATTTGTGCTATATGCGTCCATAGTTGGTATTAAGTATTAAATACCCCCCCCCCTCCCAGCATAGTATAAAAAAGCGTAGAACATAAACAGCGCTTTAAAATTAATAATTTTAACTAATCTTATCTTTTAACTTAGAGAATATAAGGGATTTATGCTGTATAATTTTGGAAAATCTTTCGAGGAAAATGGGAGGGTTAATCAGGTTTTTAAATTTATAAAAAAAAGATAAGCATATGGTTTTAACTTCATGGATCTTCACATGTTCCAGAGGAGGAGTCTGGAACGCAAGCCCTGCAATCGAGGATGGATTACTATACCTGATACTTTTTGCACATTAAAAACATTGAATAATACACCTAACGGTGAATTTGGATATTTTTTTGACTCGGTGTTGAAAAACAAAATTGGAGCTTAACTGACTCATAGACACCCCCTCACCTGTAGAGGGACCAGGAAAAATACCGTAGTAGATATCACTAGGATCTTGAAAGGCCATCTAGCAAGACATGAAATACAAAATGCTTCCCCCTATTCGGGGCGCCTCCGCTGAATTTCAGGGACATTTGGATTAGTGCTAGGGCCCGGGTTAGGTGAGGGCTATGAATCGATAACATTTACCCTTCCTGATATTTTGCGCAAATCCAAATGTAGACCCAGGAAGATATTACTCTGCCCATGTCTTAACGGTCATATATTAGTTGTAAGAATTTCAAGATATAGAATGGCGAATAAATGACGCTACTTAAAATCACCTGGACTATACAGTAGATTTTCTATCTCATTAAATGTTGACCAAAATTCTAAAATGTGTTCTCCATTTGAACAAATTACCTTATTCGGGTTGTAATACGTTTTATCGAAATATTCCAGTCACTTTGGAATTACAACTTTTAAACGAGCTTCTTTGTGCTCGTCTGCACATTGTATGCTTAATTAGTGTACATTTTTTCATTAATTTTCGATGACCTCGGAAATCCAAATATATTTTATAGAAAAACATGAGGAAAAATATTCTTTTTGAACTCATTTTCTAGCACCCTACATCTACTTCAAATTTACTGTTGGAGGAAAGGCTATCTTTTGGTTTAAAAAATTTCCATATGACCGAATAATCTTGAACACGACCGGCCGTTACACTTGCATGCAAGGTTTACAAACTACCTGCTGTCTAAGGAAAATCACACCTTTCTGTAAGCTATGAGGAAGAAATTACATAGTTCTCGTAAAATTTGGCGATTGATGAGGATCCCGTTGTATACTTTATAGGGAACATTAATAAACCGGCGCATACAATGTATTATGAAAGAGAGGTTCACGTTCCTGAAACATCTCACAATCAGAAACTGTTCAAATGCAAAAGATACAATTCCGTCAAGTAGAAAATTTAAAGAAGGCGTTATTAACTTCCAAACAAGTACAAGACTAAATATTTTATGCATGATTTATATAAAATAGATTCGAAGTTATAAGGACATCGAAAATCGTTGGGAAAAATGCATACGACTTAAGAAGTGGTTTTTTACAGATTGATGCTTTTGCAGGCGATCGGAAAGGGGCCGGCATCCTGAAGTGCTTAAGTAATTTGTGCGAATCAAAAACACGATGCAGAGTTTTTGTTGGCGTTTCACGAGATCGAAAATCTACCGCAGGGTACACTGTAGAACAACCGAAGTGACTGATAATCTAACTTAACAGTTTAGTCCAGGCAGGCAGGCGTGTGTTTCCGTTTTATTACCAGGGCTAATAATGTTGCTGAGGTAGTGGGGTAAGGAGATGAGAAACTGTGTATAGTGTTTGCGCATGTGACAGTGTAGAAGGGGTGAACCAACGTGAAGAGACCGGCAATTCGGTGCCCTTACTGCGACCAATCAGCTGCCGCGAAACTCTTCTAACTGCTCTGTTATATAAACGTTTGGTGGAGATTGTAATTATGACATTGAGCAAGGCGGACGAATGGCTAACTGAGTACCAGACCCCTTTTCATCTAGATGTCCATGGGCACGTCGCGAGCTTTTATTGGTGCAATACCTTCGAACTCCTCGTCGGCATTCCTCAACTCAGCGTAGGAAGCACCTCTGAAGTCTGTTTGAAGACCAGCATCCACTATGTGGGCCAGGGTAGCGATTACGGTGACCCTGGTTGTGCCATGATCAAGTGTATCAGCTTAATGCTGGCGTAAATTTTCGGAAAACCCTCTGGTCATTCGACCTATGTAACCGCCTCCAGAGGGGCGACCAAATGAGTAGACGCGCGTGGCTGAGTTCCAACGAGGCGACCTGTCTTACTTTCCTGAGGATAAAGGCACTATTTATGAAAGGCATCCCAATTTCGGCAGAGGGTCCCAAGCGAATTTCTGAAGACAGTCCAGTATTCCGTTTGCTGAATTGCCCTGAAATTTGTTCTTGACGGAAAACTCTTTCCGGCCCACTATACATACTTTCGATGTTGGTAGTCAGTCTCACAGGTACCTTTCAGTAAGTTTGTGAGGGGCTAATTTTTCTCTAAGGACTTTTCCACAAGGCAAATCCCTTTTTCTAATACTGTGGTTCCTTGAAACGTTATTGCTCGTCTCTTAAAAATTTGAAATCGCCTTGTCTAGTAAAATAATAGACTTAATGTTAAGAGCGAGCAGAGTGTATCTCTTTGGCTGGTTAAGTGATTTCTGTAAGTATGCGGTTCCTAGGCCATGCTCGGCTGTTCGCAATCTCCGAAAATCCTCACACTTCTTAACCACTTATATTTGAATTTTCCCAGGTAGAAAAAAGGTTCTCTCGATTTTATGCTATAGCGAAACCCTTCAAA
Source organism: Schistocephalus solidus (assembly GCA_017591395.1). NCBI lineage: Eukaryota > Metazoa > Platyhelminthes > Cestoda > Diphyllobothriidea > Diphyllobothriidae > Schistocephalus > Schistocephalus solidus. The sequence continues at coordinate 17,935 of WEDG01013521.1, forward strand.
TGAATTTGGACATCCGATGTTTATTTAGTTGGCCCTAGTTATGCAAATGTTCCTACTGTGGGACTTGCCTCAAAATGCTTACAGTATCGAAATCGCCCCCCCCCCCCCCCCCCCCAAACAACCTGAACAGAAGTGCTTATCTGAAGCGTTTGTGACATCTGGTAAGACAAGTTGCCGAGTGGCACGGTGTGGCGAAAGCCCGGTTTCAAGAGTGTTGGAAAGGCTAGAACCACCAAGCAAGTGGATGGTTAGTAGGGGAGGCCGCGGCCGCCGAGTTTTTCAAAAGTGGGTTAAATGAAGTGGATGGTTGTCACGAGCAGCGAAACAGGCAAATTAATTGTACGGAAATGCTTAGGAATAAACGTGACGACCAGCTTTGCGGTGGTGAGGAAAAATCGGTGTGTGACATCTACGGGCAACTCAGCGAGACTGGAGGACGAGTATTTCCGGGAAGATTACTCCTCCCTTTTAAGTGCTGCAAAGACGTTTTGAACTCCTAGCCGAACTATCCATGCGGTTTTCGATTAAAGTGCCTGTCAGCGTATGGCTCAAAATCGTCCGCAAAGACCTCGCTCTAGTCTCCCTTGGCAAAGTTAAGGTCACGCCTGTCAGTAGTAAATGGTTTCAGGCGCCAACATCCAACCAGATAAGCGACCTCGACGAACGGCCAATCAGACCTTTTTATTGGTCATACGCTAGCCGGGCATTAGCCGTTTTCCAGCCGTCCGTCTCCTTTGACTAGTGCCGCTATTCCAAGGTCGCCAACATGCTGAGATCTAAAGCCTTCCGTTTTCCCCCTTCCCACAGGCAGGTAGCGTCTTGGCTTAACTGAGCCCTGGAAGTAAATGATCGGCTCAGAGTTCCTAGACTATGCGTCAAAATTGCACGTGGCCACGTATGTGGGCGTGGAGGATTTTGCGGACAAATTCAACTTCCTCATCACGGTGATGGTCTTGTTGTTATGCGCAACCGTGGTGACCGTGAAGCAGTATATGCTGAAGCCGATCTCCTGTTACATCGCCACTGAGGTGGGCGGGCGGAACCTCCTGGATTATGTGGAGAACTACTGTTGGGTGCAGGGAACAATACCCATTTCCTACGCTGGAAATGTACCCGAAAACGATGAACAGTGGGCCAAACTCGAAAGTCAAAAACTGCGTGAGTTGCATTTCCGCCAGCTTTGACTGGCCGGTTTATCTTTGTGTATGGTGTTGCCTTCTGGTTTGCCACTAAATCGTTTTTTGCGAAGTGTTGCTCCGCACGAAGGTATCCATGCAAACTAATATAGTTGGATAAGAAAACATTCCAGCAGTCGCTATTGAAAGCCTCAACTTAATGTTCGCACTGCAACGCAACGTCAAAAAGTGAACACCGTGGGTACATTTTATAAATTGGGACCATTTGTTGTTGTTGTTTTTGTTGTTTTATGTCAGCCTTCTGCCTGAAGGGACGTGATGGGTAGTGGTGGGATTTTTACTGTTGGTGCTAGTGATGGTGACTGGTTGTTTTTTGCTCTCAGGCGGTGAATGTGCTGCGCTTAAACTTAATCCGCGCACGACAGGCGTCCTCGGGTATGCGCACCCACGAAAATTCCCCACATGGGGTTTGGTGATACGCCTATGCCCAGGCTCGCACCGCGCCAACCACCTGCACCCTATCTCAGCTCCGGTCTCTTTGACTGTTTCATGAAACCGGACCTAGGAGGGCAATGAGAGAGGGCGAAAAAGTGCGGTAGATGCAACGCAAGTCTTTTGTCACTATAAGCTAATTCACTCGGAAGTCTCCGTCCCTAGGCCCACCCGGCTGTGGAGCACACAACAAACCTCGGCAGCGACGATGACGACGGTCGAGCGCACGGTAGGGGTTGTTTGTCCCAAACAAACAAACAAACAGGATACACTGTTATTTCGCTAGGCCATACTGCTTGGGATTTTAGCACCCGTCCTGTTAGCCATTGCCCTGGAGCTACGAGCTAAAGCTCTGCTCAAAATCTCACAATACGGACTTGATTGCTTCCAAGGTACTCGTACAGTTACGATCAGTCAGCAATGGGGATACACCATCAGCACAGACGAAAGAAACTCATCTGACAACGTCTGACTTGTTTACCGTCTTCATTCAACCGCAACTAGAGACGGAACTGAGAAGACTTCTTGTCAGCGTAGTTGAAGTATGAGCTGCTTTGAGAACAAATAGTACAAATCGTATCTCCGAGACTGAGCTGTTTTTCGATCGCAATACATGAGCGCCCTTGGTTAGTAGGCCACGTGCTGCGAATGCAAAGCAATGAAAAATAGAAGAAAGCATCTAGACTATATAGTGGGCCTCTTTATTTGAAGAGCATACACTCCATGGAAGTTTACCTTAAGTTGGGATGTGTTCTCATGACCTGGCCCCCACATTGGGCTGTGTTGCAGATGCTTATCCCACGGCCTTTATTAGGGCTGGCAGTCAGACTGACATAATTCCTTATAAGTGTGGCCTTTACGACATTCTCACGCATGTTAGATTTGAGCCGCCCTTGTGAATGCGTGGTACATTCCGTGAGGACTTGGACCCGTGCCAACTGACCGGATAACTGGGTCCTGTCCCGGTGAAAAGTCAGACCCAACGGCTTCTTCTGTGTGTGGCCTCTATGGCCATTTCAAGAAAGTAAGAGTCGAGTCATCCTCTTGTGAGAGCATGTCGTGTGCGGCCTGCACAGACGGACAGTTTAGACTCTTCAACCACCGCGCCCAACTCCTCCTCTATACACCCTGAATCTGTCTGGCCATCGAGTCTGATGCGATGATCGCCTGGACATCTGAGTCCGACTCGTTAATGAACCTGACTTCATAATCCATTTTGGATGCAGGCGTGGTAATGACCCGGCAATTCGACTCACTCTCACTAGAGGTATTGGGCCCCACGTCCTCCCCATGGGACCCATTCCCCTGCGTAGGCGATACCTCGACACGGAATATGGGAACGGAGTTCATTGCGCTTGTTACTGAACTTTGGGCCCAAGAACCGTGACTCAAGCAGCTCACGGCTCACGCGGTTATCACCTCTTCGGAGAATTTCAGCTTCATCAAACTTGAAAACTATGGTCAGGCCCCGTCGAGTGAGCTGCAACCTGAGACCTAGCGTCTTTCCTCCTCACCGCAGCTGTGTGTTCAGCCATTCGCGACCGGAGTGATCTCCCGGTTTCTCCGATGTAGTTGCTTTGTCCACACCTTCTCGATGGTGGAAAACGTTTGCCCTTCGGGTGTCCTCTACCTATGCGCAGATTCAGTTTCTGCACAGGTGTCTCGAAAATAGTGTGTTGCAGAGCTGGCGAGACGCGCAGTATTCCAGCACGGCAAAAGAAGGATTTGAGTGCTCCTTCTGGACTGTCTCTCGAGGCATCGTAAAAACCGTCAGAGAAGGTAAAGTACTGCGAATTCAGAGGGTGGCCGAACGAACGTGCAGTTGTAGACGGAGCAACTACGTCGGAGAAAGCGGACGATTACACCGGTCTACACACACACCGGTAAGAAAACGAGCCCGTGGCTCGAGGTTTTGAGCTTTGGACTTCTGATCAACAGGTTGCGGGTTTGAGCCTCGGGTGGTGCGCCACCTGGGGTTGGGTATGGCCGGATGATGATGGTTACTACGCCAGAAATGGCCGTTCAAGTCTCCCTTCTCTCTGTCGGTAATGTTTTTCTACATATGCATATATACACACAGAATAAAAAGTACCGACAAAGACTAGGGAAATTAAATTTTCTGGTTTATTAGTCTTGCAGCTATTGTCGGAGCTCGATGGTGAGCCCCAAGGCACAACGAGACGAGTGAGTTCCGTAACCGATCAAGAAGCACCTATTCACCATTGTCATATATGCCGTGCGATTCATAAGTCTCCGTCCCTCTATATTTTGCAGGTAGATTTCACTTTTTATCCGAAAACTCATTTATTGAATTTAATTCACTGATGTTCTTTATTTCTTATTAATTTTCTTCGTTGAAATTTTTATTTGTATATAAAAAATGCTTCATTGTAACGATGTTACGGAGGCAGCTGTTAATGATGAATTTCTCGATTGCCAATGGAATTTTTATATTTATCCATGCGGTAATTTACCAGGGTTGTGTCAAAGTCTGCCAAAATTTTCAGGAACGTAACAATCGTGCACTGCCAGCTAGGTAAACACTTCAGTACTGGAAACAGATTTCCGAAGAAGCTGGAAACTTAATCATTAATCCGCGAGTAGAAGGATGGTCTGATTAAATCATGGTTAAAAATTTGGTAAATTTCGTCAAGGAGAATCAACGAGAACTTGCAAGAGCGTCTGTGACTTCACACAGCTCTGTTCACAGATACTTAAAGGAAGAAAAATAAAATCCATTTTCTTAAATTAAGCCTTGTTTTATCTAATCTGCTTCGTACGAAAGCAAACTCACCCGACGAACCGTTTGGGCGGCTGTTTCATATGATCTTCAGGTAACCATCAGTATCACTCGTGAAACAATGAACAAAGAGGGTTCTGTCGCTGTAACGAATGAGTAGCGGTTGCCTTTCATTGGTTCTTATTGTTTGTATCTTTTGTGTAAATGACTGGGTAGGGATGCCTTGTATGGAATAGGAAGTGCCCCGCTCGCGTATCCTACGTGGACTTAGGGCAAATTTCTGGAAGGGCTAATATACCCCGTATCTCAACACTAACACGAACTCAACTCCCCTTAATCTTAACCATAGCCCTACCATAAACTTCAACCCTACCGTTAACTCCATACAACCTTAACTCTTCGCTTAATTGTGACCCTACCCCCAACACTGACCTTAAGCTCAAACTTAAACCTTACCCTAATTCTCCCCTTTATCCTACGCATAGTGTCCTTGGAATTTAGCACAAAGCCACATGCATTGTGGATGGTTCCTTTTCCCGTGTCCCGTTTAGGGAGGCATACAAGGCATCCTAACCAATTAATGTAACTGAAGTATTTTGTTTTTTCTTGCTTTTGTTGAGTTTCATCTTTCAGAGACGGAGACTTATGAATAGCACGGTATATAGGGTCATTTGAGAGTGCGTGTACTGTTGCAAAGCCAAATTCATCCTTGATTGACTCTTTAGGATCTTAGTGTTGCACTGCTTGCTGCACGGATTATCATGCAGTGTCTGATTTATGGTTCCGTCAGAGCCGTGATAGTGGGTGCCGATCGCATGTGTGTGCGCTGCGCGTGTGAGGTCAACAGCTCAGCGCATATTCCTCACTATAAACAATCTGACGCGCTTGAAACTATCACGGTGCGCTAAAAGCCGTGGCTTGGAAGGTTGCCAACTGACGGGATAACTCGGACCGCGTGGTCAGCCCAATGTGTGTTTTGTGTGGAGTGGCGGACTGGCGGACTGAGAGTCAGGCTGCAATGGCTCCTTCTTTCTGTGGCCCTTATGGCACTCCCACTTCGTAGGATCCGAGCCAGGTGTGGTGGTACGCCCAGGGGCGGCTCCGGCCGCACCAGCCACCTGCATCCTCTCCCGCCTCCTGTGTTCTTGACTCTGTCATGACACCGGGTTCAGGTGGGGGTGGAGGAGAGAGTGCTGTAGCTGCGCCGCAAGGCTACTATCACTTAAAACTAATTCACGCGCAAGTCACCGTCCCTGCTTCACTTTCCCATGGAGCATACGGTGGACATCGTCGGACTACGACGGTCGAACTGTCGTGTTGTGCCCCCTAAACGGGCCACGTGGTAGATGCGTTGGACCAACACGGGGGCCACATTAGGGCACGGCGAGCGTTATTCGGGTTGCGCTCCCATAACAAATGCCGAACATGGAGGTGTGGTGGCACGCCTAGGTGCGGCTTGGACTTAGGGGACCCAGCCACACAAGCCACCTGCGTCCTCTCCCGCCTCTGGTCTTCTTGACTCTGTCTTGACACCGGGCTCAGGTGTGGGAGGAGGAGAGAGTGCGGTAGATGGAACGCAAGTCTACTATCACTTTAAACTAAATCACGCGCAAGTCACCGTCCCTGCTCCACTTTCCCTATGGAGGATACGGTGGACATCGTCGGACTACGACGGTCGAACTGTCACCCCCTAAACGGGCGGCATGGTAGATGCGCTGAACCAACACGAAGGCCGAATCCTGGTGCGGCAGGCGTTCATATTCAGGGATGCGGTCCCACAAAAAAATGCCGAACATGGGGGTGCGCGTGCCCAGCATGGGCACGCGTAAGTGCAGGCTCATTCTGCAACCCACTTTCCCACTCTGTGGGAGATGATTTATCTGCGCCTGACCCCGCCTCCGGTCTTCTTGTCTTGATACCGGGCATAGGCGGGTAAGGGAAGAGAGAGTGCGGTCGATGCAGTGCAAATCTACTCTCACTAAAAACTTATTTGCGCACAAGTCAACGTCTCTGCACCATCATGCTGAGGGCATACGGTGGACATCGTCGGATTACAACGGTTGAACTATCGTGTGCATGCGGCATAAGCACAGATTGTAAAGTGCACACAAATCGCAGCCCCGTTCCTACCAGCTGAGAAGGGGTGGTAAGTTTTTTTTAGTTCTATGTCGTAAACATTTTGAGCAGCAAATCTTCCAGTCACCAGGGTCTCTAAAGACTACCAACACCTAGTGCGCAGACATTTGTTGCCTTGGGAGGGTCATCAATCTGCATGAAGGAATAACGAATTGCATTCATTGTAGGGTAGAAAACTGTCATATTCCCGTACTCATATGGAGAATTGTCTAGAGTCGAGTGGAAAGGAGTATAATGATGAATCAGCTGCAAAAGCTATAGCGTTGGGCTATTTAAGTCGGTTGGCTTCTCCACAGGTGACACCTGGAAGGGTGCACAATAACGCCATGATGCTTGAGGCAGCCCATATCCCATTTTACGCACCTTTTTTAAGAACAGCCTCCCTGGCGATAAATGTATTTATCTACGTCCAGCTTAAGGAAACTACCGCTTGGATTTTGTTTAGATCAAGGTGATGCTAATTCCTTTAACCCAATTCGGAAAAAAACTCCGTGCGATTCGAACCCACGACAGCAAGGACAAGGTTTTACTACAACCAACGCTCTAGCTACTTGAGCTACGAGGCCGCACCGGAGTATTGAATTTAATCACACTTGGGTCAAGTTACCCGCCCAGCCTACTGCAATGTACGGAATCAACCAATACTGATACAGTAAACTGACTGCCCAAGCAGGATTGCCTAAGCAACCAGTCTAGAATCCACCACACGACTACCAGACACAGTTAATTAGTAGGCGATTTTCGCGAATCCTTCGAAATCCTTCGGCTTAAATTCCCTAGGGTCTTTTTGAAGCCCAATAGAACCTGTGTGTATATGTACATAAGCTACCGGTTAGGTCAGTTCTCTGAAAATTTAAAAGATGAGGGGGGTTGTGGTTTTACATGTCTCAATAACACGGTGAAATTTTCTATTTCATTTTTCTTTCGGTCAGCGAATCACAAAGACAACTTACATAGGTGCCGTTCTCAACCCAAAGTCAGGATGGAAAGGCCTTGGAATCCTACCGGGATTCCTAATAATTGAACATCAACTCGTACGGGGGTTGGGAGATTTGAATAATGTATTCGAACCAATTGTGAAAAACTCGGCGCTCTCGGTAGGATTTGCACCCACGACAGCAGGGGAAAGGCTTTAGTTCAGTCAACGCTTTAATCATCTAACCCAAGTGTGATTAAACTCAGGGCTCCTGTGGGTTCCTAATCCAACCGAGGCCGCCCCGTTTTTTTTACAAATGGATCAAAATACAATGAACATTACGTCCTATCCTATTGGCTGTGTCCGCATGGATAGACTCTTGGCGCCAGAGTCCTGATGCAAGACAAACATCCGTATTCCATCACGAAACCAGGACAAATTCGGATGTGCGGGTGACTTTGAATAATTCCCAGTAACATAACACTATATCCAAGCGGTATCCCTTTGAGGGGGGTGAGATGGTGTTAAGGGGGATGAGAGGGGGTTAATATCTTTCAGACTTACGAATCTGGTTAGTCTTACCGCATTTCCCTATTCGAGCGAAGACCGCTTGGATGTAGCTGCGATAGCGTCACTATAAACTGCCATACTACTTCCGAGTGTGTGTAATGTGCTGCCCGGATCACCGTCTCGTGGTCTCAAAACTGGGACTGCGATTCCCAGAACCCGTCGGCGAAAGATCTCAGCGCAAAATAACACCAGTACTTTGAATCAAGCTCTATTAGCCATGGTTGAACATTGACTGGATCCTGGCAACCACAAATGCAAGTCGTACAGGAAAATACCGATGCCGCTGAGAATGACATCCACTAGGCGAAGTCGAAGGTCGCCATCCACGCCGCTGCTCTGGAATGCACTTGCCAACAATGCCAAAAGTAGTTTGCTGACAACGGTGAGGAAGTTTGGCGTCTCCCACTCTCGATAACCAAGCTGCGCATGGCCTATATTAACACCAGGGCTGACACTACTAAAGCCGCATTCACGTCACGTTGAAACCTACCGGACAGATGCTGAGGAAGGTGTGAAATGATTGGCTGATGGGCGGAAGGAATCAAAAGAATACGCAGGCATTGGTGGAATAGTAAACTTATTCACAGCCATCAAAACAGTCTACAGCCTTCTCGCCAAGAGGAATGTGTATCTGCCAAGCTGAGGCAGCTCAACCATAACGCTGCGCGAATCTTATATTCGAAAGTACTGACCTGAGCACTGAAAGGCGAGGAAGTCGATGTTGGCTTTTTTAGTCCACTCTCCTTGTGGAAGATGTCAAGTGACAAATTTCAGAATCCAGGCTTAATTCTACACGAAATCTGTAAATTTGGTGACCTAAAGGATCCAAGGAACGCAACAGAGGTTCTTCGGGAATAACTCACTTTGGTATCATTTGTCTCGACGTTAATGCCAAAAAAGTTGCGCGCGTCCTGAAACAGCATGGAGAGTGGGGACTCCGACGAGAAGCATCGTAGAACCACGACCTCACATATGCCGATGACTGCGGGCCGAGCATCACACCCGAGGTGGAAATTTACCAGAGCATGAACATGTAGCACTTCAATTATTGGGTGTACTTGAAGCGTCATGATCGTCAGGACAAGTCTCTGTTCGTAGGAAAAAAACGGAACACAATAGAATGGGGAGGAGTTTGTTGCGCGCTGACGACAACATGAAGTTTCCCAAACAATATTTCAGGGAAGACAGATTAGGTTGAACCAGCTTGTACTGCGACAAAGAGCGCGCATAAGGCTCTGTGGTTAGTTCCCACTAACTGCCCCTTTAGACAATTGTCAGTCCGTACCCGCCTTTGGGATTATTTGCCTCTAGGGCTTTTTGCTTGCTTCCAATCATTGGTTGGTGCACATTGATTGGCTGGTATCAAGACGCGGTTGGTCAGTAACGAGGCCACCAGGAGTGCGAGGCGAACCGAAGACCTGAGTAAACATATGCGCTGGAAACTAAACGAGTGGACTGTCACACCTTGTCCATTGGTGGTGGTCGCCGAGGTGGTCAGATCGTGTGCTTACATTGTAAAGTCATGCTTGCTTTATAATGCGACTATAGGGTTAATTAATTTTATATATTCATAGGATCAACCTCATGTGTCGTGTCTAAGTGTTTTACGTATTCAAGTGGGCAACGGAAGGTCGTGACCGTCAGACTGCGCGCGTGTTGCGGTCGGCCAGACAGTTTCAAGGTCAGCGGGCCTGAACGAACTTGCGTCAATGAACAAAGATGATGGGCCTCGTTATGATGGCCACCGACCATTGACCTCTTTGTCGAATATCGGGCATGAGGAAGAGACATTCATGGTAAGTGTCAATGCAAATCGCCTCGTACCTGTGTACAAATTCGCAAAGAAATATGACGATCGAGGATGGAACAAGAAGTAGAATTATCAAAGTTAGCTAGGACCTTAACAGGCATCTGTAGTCAACTTAGAATCGCCATGACACTCTTTGTCACAAGAAATATAGGTTTTCGCGTCCGTCAATGCCGAAACCGGGATGTAATGAAATCCTAACAGTAAAACGCAATTGCCTTATAATCTGTTGTCTCTGAGGCTTGCCGAAAACACAAGCACGACCAACCACCGCCACCACCGCAAACATCGCCAATGAAGATATCCCACGGTCCACTGTAACGCCATCCTCCATTCATGGTTTTTCCCGGTTGGAAATCTTCGTAAGCACCGTAACGGGAACATCACAAAATCACGCAGAGCCTCCGTCATCGTCACCAGTATAGTATGAGTCTAAATTTCGGCCGAATCCATTGCAGCATCATTTGGAAATCACTGCTTCGTCAACACCGCCACTCACACTTCCCTTGTCCATACTGTGTCAGGACATCCAGACACTACAGTAACCGGTATAGTCACCTGCGGGAACAACACAAACCTGCCTTATGCATCTCACTTTTAGGTCGACAGCTTGACGGTCGCAGAAAATGGCTTCCACCGTGTGTTTAATTAAACAGACTTGCGCAGCATCAATCTCATTCTATCCTACATCACCCATCTGGCTCCAATGGCAAAACAATGTCAAGACGATCGGGGGTAGGCTCGGGCGCAATGACTGGCGTGACTTAATCACCCGTCTACGCATGCCATATACGCCTGTTCAGCTCAGGATGAATCAGCGTACTATAAGAGCAATCAGGGTACTTCATGATGGAGGGTGGCAGAAGGGTCATTGCAGCCTGAATCTTAGTCCTGAGAAAGACCGAGTTACTTTGGCAGTTGACAACCTTTAAATCTACCGCCTTCAGGCTCGTCAGTCTTAGCATAATGAGAAATATGCGCGAAATTTTACTGTCTCGCTTTCCGCTCTTATGCACCAGTCAAGGACTGAGTCTGTCAACCAACTGGTTGGGCGCACTGGACATGAAGGCATTCAGAGTAACAGCACGTTCAGTTGGGATCCAAGCGGCGCCTTGTTCATGACACTGGGTCCAGATGGAGGAGGGGGAGAGACTGCGGTAGATGCTGCGCAAGTCTACTATCACGTGCAAGTCAGCACCATTGAGCCCACCTGGCTGTGGCGCACACGGCGGATATCATCAGAATCGACTGTAGAAATGTCGCTACTACCCTGTCTTGACATTGGATGGCAGATTCCTGGGAGAGGAAAGAGATAGTGTGTGGGTCAGACTCTGGGAGCTAAAAGCCATGGCTTGAAACACTGCCAACTGACGTGATAACTCGGTTCTCCTCTCAGAACAGAGATTCAGACTGAAATGGCTCCTTCTCATTGTTGCCTCTATGGCCCTCCCATTCAGTTGGGATTCGAGCCGTGCCCTCTGTTGTGAATCTGTGTGTGTGGGGTTCGAATGCCGAGTTATCCAAACCTGTGGCTAGGTATGGTTGGCTGAGGACGAATAAATCCAGAAATGAACATTCAAGTCTCTCTCTCGTTTTTGCTAGCGTTCCTACTTTTATTATTCCTGGTTGCTAAATGACTGCCTCCGAGGGCTCTAGGATGAGCCCCAAGGCAGAACGGAATGAGCGCAGCCCGTAACCTGACCGTTTAAAACCCCTTCGACGATATTATACTTCGTAGACCAAGCAGGCCTGAACTCCATCTTTCCTGTTTTAGCATAATCCATGCTCACTTGGACATGCGATATCTAATATTACTTCCTTTCTTGTTTTCTCCTTGTTTCCTAAGACGATCGCAGTACTGTCTCCGCAGTTTTGTATAAATGTTATGTTTAAGTCGACACTACAGCACAGCTGGATCATGTACTCATCATTTTGAAGTTGAAAAAACACGCAGCTACACGTGGTCCTTTGCAAGATGTGATGAGTACTCTCTATTGGCACACGGAAGCCGCAAGTGTTTGTGAAGTTGGTTTGTGCACCCGAGATGTCATCGACAGGTAATAGATTAAGTACTTCGGTTAGAACACACTTGATTTAAGAATGAGTCCTATCCTACCCAGTTCTGTTCACCAGAGTAGACGGAATCGCCTCTCTTTTTTTCTGCGCCCCTTTTCGTGATTGAGTGGATGCGTCACGCTGAATTTGGCAGCGGGGAGGCCTAGAATCAACTTGTGGGACACTGCGGGAATCTATACGGAGGGCTTTCGTGTCAATTCCCTTCCCTTTCACTGATTGAGGACGCATGTAGTAAAAGAAGTAAAATGAGAACAAAGGTAATCAGAGAGGAGAATGTGGATTTTGGGGCGGTAAGGATGACTTGTATGGCCACCTAACAGGATACGCGAATAAGGCTAGGGTTAAGATTAAGGTTAGGGTCCACTTTTATGTTAAGGTTAGTGTTAGGGTTAACAGACGTGGATATCAACCCTTCCTAAAATTTGTCTCAAAATTTGTTCCTGTTCCTGGGTTCTGTTTAGGCGGCGATACAATTCGTCCTTGCCTTCGGTCGTACGGGTGAATTACCCGCTCACCAGAATAAGCAGTAATCATAAAATGATCAGGACCTTTTTTCGTTTAAAGAATCCATTGGAAATGGGAAACTCAAGCGATCGGAAACTTTTTCCTGGGATCGGACCGTTGATACGAATGTTCTAACAATAAAGCACCTGGATAGGAACCCCCAATTTCCCAGGAGTAGAGGTGGGCTTGCGCAGAATTCCAGGAAGGGTAAACAATATCCGGTCACAACTCTAGCCCAGACATTAACCCTAACCCCATGTTCGACACTAAACCTTATTTCCCTGGAACTCATCGAAAACAACCATTAACCAAGCCCGGTGCCAGCCGTTATTAGCTCCGGCGCGAGGTGCGTGAGTATGTCCGAGCCTTGTCCAGCTTTAGCCAATCACTGAAGATCAAAATATTGATCGGTGTTGCGATGTTGTCAAACCGAAGGCTGAGTCACATGCAACGCACGTTAGAAGTTAGGATATCAGTTTTGTCCACCTCAATTATATCTTCAGTCACGGCCATCACAAGAGTCCGATGTAACGATATACTCCCATTTTTTCCTAGTTAAATGCGCCTAGTCATCACGGCCCCGAATATCTACCCACTGCCCTCAGTTGTCATCTGTTACGCCCGATAAAAACGCCTAATTTCCAGTATTTTAAATTGTGCACTTAATTGGTGTATTAAAACAGGTTAATGGCGTAAATTTACTTTTGTTTTTTTTGCTTCCCAAAAACAGCTTTACGTTCCGTTCACCCCACCCATAAAGCCTCTTTGAAAGTTTGAGGGCCTGCCGCGGGAGGACTTGACCTCTTTCACCTTCAGGCCCGGTTCCGAAGGAGGTGGAATCCATTTGAGAGGATATTTTATTCAGTACGGCATAATTGGAGAACTTATTGGAACAATTTAGCAGCCGAACGACAGCACGTCCGGAGCCGCGAGAGCGGCGTCCCCAATGAGAGTGCGAGTCATCACAGTGCGAAAGCATGTCTGTGTTAGCCTTGCAGATGATTTGCAGGTTTGAACAGCCATGATTGGCCGAGAAACGGGCTGCTACGCGTGCGCACGTGCAAGTATGCGCGAGAGGCATATGGTTGCAAAAAGCTCCCGGCGTGGGTCCACTACAGGCTCATGCACAGTGCTGGACATCTCAGGCCCATAAAGCGCTTTCACCGAATACGCAAGCAGGCTCAGTCTGCTGTTACCCCAACGATAGAAATCCTACAAGCGGTAAATTCTGGTTAATCGTGACGCCGGGTAATTGTATTAGACAGATGGTAAAAACGAGAAAAAGTCATGTGCACTACAGTGAGTTTACTACACCAAGTAGGAGGGTAGGGATGCCTTGTATGGCCGTCTAAACAGGACACAGGAAAAGTAACCGCCCGGCCCGTTTAAAATAGGTGGCCTTGGAGTAAATTTTGGATAGGGTAAGTATTCCCGTGTCTTAACCCTAGCGCTAACCCCAACGGTCATCTTAATCTTAACCGTAGCCATTCCCTAAACGTGAAACCTACAAGTAACACGATAATACCTTTAACCCTTAGCCTACCTATGACCCTACCACAAACTCTAACTTAAACCCAAGCCGAAGTTTTACCCTACCTCTCACCTAAATCCTAAACATAATTTCCTTGGAGTTTAACGCAAAGTGACATGTACTATGGGTGGTTTCTTTTCACATGTCCTGCTTATCCGGCCATACAAGGCATCCTTGCCAGTAGGACTACCATTTAGCCCAATAGGGCTGGTGATTGTCCCAAGTCAGAATTCAGAGAGGCCAGGCTGAAAGGATAACCTGAATTTATGTCAGATACTGGAAAGGTATGCTCGCCTTACAAGTTGAGCCACTTGGTCGGCACAGACCCTTGTTTGGTATAACAGTGCAAGGAGTTAAGTGAGATCAACAGCGGGTGGCCATGACGCATCAGTCAGCCTGGTGGTGCCTGGCGGTGACAAAGGTTAGAGGTAGGCGTTAATCAATAACTTGGCGTCGCTGATTGGCCCAGCAAAGCGTTGATCGGCCTGATCGTGCATTCATGTCACTCACTCGCACGCAACCCAAATTCTGGGACCAATTTTTCACCGGTTTACAAAAATATTTTACTAGATCAGTTAATAAACCAAAAAACAGCACCAGTCACCACCTGTTCTCTCCGCTGTAACTCTGGGGATTCGAGCCAGGCGTTTACTCAGTTAAACACGGGTTGCTCCAAAATGACTGCTTAACCGGAGTCCAATTTAGTAGTTGGAAGGCTCGCATAATCTATTTGCTCAACATATATACCATCGTGTTGCTCTTTTATTTATTTAGTCGCGTGTTGTTCCTAAAAGGGGAATCAATGGAAATTGTTGCCAACTTCGGTCATGGTAGATGGGTGCTCACCGATCGGTTACGTGAATCACTTGTTCCGTTGTGCCTGTGGCTCAATCTAGGGTATGGCTGGCTGATGACGGCTAATAAGCCCGAAATGACCATTTCAGTCTCCCTTTGTCTTTGTCGGTTATATCCTTATGCATTTTAATTATTTGTGTGATGTGCTACAGGGTTATGTGATCTCTGCCCTCTTATAGCGTAATGGTCAAAATTTGCAATTTAAATCCATGATGAATAGGCAGTCGTACCCGTAAATGTGGTACTTCAGGCGATCTGTTTACACATGCACCCGCTTTTTTTCTAGAGAGCTGGGTGTGAGATGTTAGTTTGAAAATCGGCGCAAAATGTGTACATTTCAAATAAGTTGACTCAGAAATGACGTTTTTATAGTAGCTCACGAATTCGCATCAGACTATGTTGATAAATAAAGGGGCTGCCCATCCTCTGTATTATCCAAGTAGCTTGGCAACTGTAACTGGATGATTAGTGAGTCCCGTACGGAGTCCGTTTTAAGAGTTATTCTATTCTCAATTAAGCTCTTGCTTGACATTTGAGAGACTAACACGCTTGTGGAGTGTAAGCCTGGCCAGTCAGGGTGCGCAATCTCACCTCCATCTCGACTTGACTCGAGGCCGGTAACACGGGGACCCCCTTCCCCTGCCTACCCCTTATTCCGCGGGGAAGTCAGTACCCATATCCCCTTTTCCCCAGGCGATTGTAGTCCATTTCGGGCTTGAAGGATTGCATAACGTGTCGGTGGGGGTTATCGTGAGACCACGCTTCACGCACAAACATTAGCGTTGCCAAATATGCGTGACTAAGTAGCTGCCTTGAAGGGTCTATTTATCGTCTTCGCTTTAGTTCCGTAGGTTTCGGCTTCTGTGACAGATAAGGAGACGGACAATTAAATCTTCCTTTTGCTGTCTGTTTCTCGCCAAATCAGAATCGAAATTCTACTCCGAAAAAACACAAAGTAGAAATAAGAAGGTTCATGTTTGTGTCCCTATGCCTTAACGAGGGCCAAACTTTTGTTTGGCGAGTGTGAGTGTGTGCGGGCAGCTGGAGTGTGGGGGTACTAGCTAGGGGTAGCACCACACAGATAGCATTTGGTCGCTCCCTTTGTCTCGTACAGGTGGTGAATGCTCCTGTGGCCACCTCGAACTGGTACCCAACTCTCACCGGTGGCTCCTCGAAGTTGGGTTCTTCCCAGCGGCCACACTCCGGGCAACCGTCACAACCGGTGGGCTAAACCAGGTGAGGGTGACTGGTGTTTTGTGTGCCTCCACACCCAGTATTTCTGACTCCCGAACTTCCCACCTCCCCCTCTCAAAAAGTCCTACGGTGGGGGCGACAGCAACCCCGTAGGCGGCCCAGACTAACTCGGGTCGTTCTCCCACTAAAACAAATCCGTGACCCATAGTGGAGTTCGGCAGCCGTCTGGGATGTCCCAGCAGCCCTATTTGGGGACAGCACTGCTTGCCTCCTCGCGGAGGAAGGGGCTAGAAAAGGTGCCCTAAACAAATGCTGGGTATCACGTCTTCTGCAGCCGGCCGCGGCTCGCAGATCGCAAAATACGCGGTCGTAAAACTCAAACAAACAACAAGCCCCCCTGTCCCACGGTGGACAACGTTGGACTACCACGGTCAAACTGTGTGTGGGCAGCTCCACAGGCACAGATTGGTCGCCCGTCAGTGCTTTTGGCCCCAACATCTGGGGTTGAGTAGCGTTGGGTTAAGGGTAGATGTTACAAGCAAATTTTCCTGCCATTGAGCACTTATTTCGTTCGCCTGAGATCATTCTTACCTCCACTGCTGTGGCTTTCTATGTCACATAGACGTCTACTTCCCATAGCTCGACTGGTCAACTTCGTTCGATTGAAGTGAACAGGCGAGTTCCAGGAAGCAGTTCATAGGAAGAAGAGATGATCGCTGGAACAAGAATTTTATTGGCCGGAAGTTTCGGATTCTCACTCGAAGCCATCATCAGAGACAGTTCCTGAAAATGGGCACAACGGTAACCGCCTTATCATTCATAAAGACAGTTACATGGGGACGCCATACCGGCGTGTCGTGCTGTGAAACTGAAGACAAGGTGGCTAATCGGTAGGGTTGCTTAGAGCAAATGGTTAATCACGCAAATTTCGTCAGCCCCTACATACATAAACGCGACGAGAGGCAAACTTCAACCGGCCTCAAATTTTGGCTAGCGTTTCCGTACCTGAAGAACCTCTCAGAAGTTGTCAGTGACTTTCTCATACCACTTGGAGTCGGGGTTGCCAGGTCATGCTACGGAAAGACCCACCGCCAGGGCAGGAAACGTCTGGAGTTGTTTACCGGATCTGGTGCAGTGTCGGACAAAGCAACTACGTCGGACAAACCGTGTGACTACTCCAAAAGCGAATGTCTAAGCGTGCAGCAGCAGCAGTGCGAAAGCATGACGCTAGCGCCCAGATTGCGGTTTATTGGGCGGGGTCCGGCCGCAACTTCAACTTCGAAGAAGCCAAATTTATCGCAGGAGACAACAACTGCGTGAATCGTAAACTGTTTGGGTCTTATTTCTTCGACCCGCATTCAATTAACAATCGCAATGACCTCAAGCCTCCATATTATGTGCTGAGATTTCGCCTGAGCAAAATTATAAGTCCCGGTGCTAGCGAGCCGAATGGCCAAGTAATCTTCACGCCACAAATCTACAACGGTGATGAAATCCCAACCGTCTCTGATGATGGGCTCGAGTGAGAATCCGAAAAGTCAACCCAATCAATTTCTTGTTCCGGCGAGCACGTCTTCTTCTTCTTCTTCTTCTTCTTCTTCTTCTAAAGATGTCACTATAAACGCAGATAAACTCGACGTTCATGTTTTTGGTGCCATTTTTGGTTTAACTGTAGCCCGTGGTATGCTTGAGCTTCCTCCTAGAGTTCAAAAATGTTGTATTGCCTCCTCTCTAAAAGAAGCTTTGTGAAAACTACCTTCTTTTCATAAATTGCAGTATTAGTGGGCGTCCGGGATATATAGAATGCCCGGGGTTAAGGGCTCGCCTTAACCAATCAACAATGACGCTATACGAGGTATTTACTTCATTTTAACCCATTTATGGGCAGCAAATTTAACTCTCTTAATATTACGTAAAATATCTTCCATGTTGTTGTAAGCATCGATTGTGTTATTGTGTTTCCTGGCAGTTTACTACCAGTGGGTACCCTTCGTTCTTGGTCTCCAATGCATCCTCTTCTACATTCCAAGGATAATTTGGCAAATGATCTGCTACAATCGGACAGGAACCGACTTGCAGCATCTGATAAATTTGGCTAGCGAAGCAGCGCACGCTACAAGCGACAAACGTGCGGAAACAGTTAAACATTTGGCGAAATCCCTTGAGCAACTGCTTTTCCAGGTGAGTAGGCGATTTTTAGCCTCACCTTATTTATTTACACAATCCGCTATTGACTTGTATTCTTACCCAGCTTGGGTAACTATATGCCTTTGAGATAGATAGACGGGGGCTGAGCATGGATCACCTATGATAAAATTCTTCTTCAGTGGAACACTATAGGGGGATGAGATCACCCGAAGATTCCTGTCGCATTTTTACGAAATCCGGTTGAAAAGTATCACAGGGGCCTCATTTTTGGCTGAGGTAAGATCCTTTTGTTAAAGACGGAGGGTTATTTCTTCCAAAACTCTATAAAAATGAAGCCTTATCATGGCTCCGAGCCTTTTTACTCTCCAGTATTTTTTAAAATCGAAAATACTTTTTGAATTAATTTTGTCCTTCGGTTTCGTCATATCGCAGCTACATTCTTCGACGTACCAACTTTGTAGTGTGCACTGAGTTTTAAGAAGCCAGACAATAAGTCTCTTCCTTCGCAGTCCGCGTCCCCGTAAACTTCCTTGTTTCGATTCCTCTGCCCTACCTCCGTAATAGGGAGGGGGGGGGGGGGGGGCATTCGAAAATCCCTCGTCATCTTTCAGAAATTATTTTCCGTTTCTCCCGTTTCATTTCACCTTGCCTTTATATTGATCACACCAACCTGTTTTAGAGATGCGCTATTAAGGTACGGCGATGCTGCTTCCTCTGTTGTTCTCTTTACAATTTTCGGCTCTGATTCCCAATGCCAGTTGTTAAATATTTTTCTGCCATTCATCAATCCTTTGTGTCAATAATGCCGCATCTGATTCGCTTAAGCCCTGCGCCTCTCATTCATCGATTTTTCTCAGTTGACAATTTTGAGAATTCACCATTTATTACGGTAGTCAAACACGTTTACTCCTTCAGCAAGTATTGGGGTATTACGAATGCAAGTGGATCACTGTAATGTATCCGAGTCATGTGGAAGGGGAGGCGGCGATGCAGGCAAATGTAAACTGTTTTCTCGCAGAAAGGCGGGTCTTCTCCGAATTCAGTAGCCACAAGGAACATCTAAGTAACCCTCTCTCGGGAACACTGTCTACCCTCACCCACACCCTTTGGGTTGGGGAAAGGATTAAAAAATGTTACCTCAAAATGTTGCCTATCGACCATCTACAGATTTGATGTTGTTCACAATCACGGTTGAAATGTAATGAGTCCGAAAAGACATAAGTCCAAACTTCCTTCTGTCAGAGTGAGGTTTCATTTTTTTGAACCCAATAGTGAAGAACTCGGCAGCCTCGATGGGATTTGAACCGACCACAGAAAGGGAAAGGCTTTAGTACAGCCAACGCTCTTGCTACTGGAGCTGCGAGACCCCACCGAGAGCCGCGAATTTAATCAGACTTGGTCAAGTTACTCGCCCAGCCTACTGCAACGTATGGAATTCATCGATTCTGAAAGAGCAAGTTGACTGTCCAAGCGGGATTTCCTCAGCAATCAATCTAAAATTCACCAGATGACTACTGTGAGTAAATTCACGTCTCTCGATGGGACCTCGTACATAAGCCTTTCTTTACTGGCATGGGTTCGAATCGCACCGAGACCACCGAGTTTCACAATTGAGTCAAATGAATTATTCAAATCTGCTCAAACCCCTACCAAGAGTGAAGTTTGTTAATCCTGGCAGCCTGGACTGCCCTCCCTTCTCACTTTGACAACTCAAATGTAAAATAAGGTGAAACGGGCGCATCCCCGATTGCCCGCGGACTCGCTCAACGTAAGTTAGGCATTGCTGCTCTCAATGAGACCTACCAACCTACAAAAACAAGGACAATTGAACATAGCTAGAGCAGAGTACACTTTCATCTGGAACGGTCGCCACAGGAATGAGCGACGCGAAGCTAGAATTACTTTTCCCTTAGGATCTATCCTTCTCTGACGAAAAAAATCGATGAGCCGCGCATCACATGAAGGATGCCTTTGGTTGGATGAAATCTCGCGCCCCTACGATATCGAGCGATGGTCACTTGAAGGACAAGCTCTGATAGAACCTGCCCTCTCCCTTCTGCCGATGGCTGGCAAATTTACCGTTTTTGGAGCCCGAAATTTAAGAACAGATTAAGAACAAGTCAAATAGGAAGAAACGGTCGGTGAGAAAGTCGCCAGCCACTGCGAGCAAAGGTCTTCATCCGTTAAAGGCAGACAGAACTTCAACTCTTAATTTCGAGTACCGTCTTTCACGTCAAAATTCGCACGAAAACAGTATGAACGAACCAAATTTGATGCAATTTGTGAATACTAAGCTTCGCAATATCCGGACAGTCTTTTTGAAACAGAGGACAATTAAAAGGGATGCGCTTTAGTTAGAAATTCTCCAAAATTTTCAGCAAATGGCATTCCATTCCCCAGGGATAAAGATTGGTGCGTAAAAGTGATAAGACCGGAAGAGGACAAAAGATACATCGTGGCCGAAAACTGCAACTCTCAGCAGCATAAACGGTCGTCTTTTAACTAGTCACAAAATTTTCTCCAGCTGGTCCTCCTTCAAAACGGTGTTGGCGCCATTTACAACTGACCATATTATAGTAGTTAAAATAAGCAAAGAGTGGTAAATAGCAGTATCTAATGAGCAAAATTGGCCAGCCCATGTACATATAGGAGGATTTACGTGTGAACCGAGGAGCAAAAATGGCGCCTCAATTGCAAAAGCCCGGTGACAGTACGACCGTCAATTCCGGTGATATCCACCCTGTGACCCAGTGCAGCGTGGGCGCAGGGATGGCGCCTGCAGGTGAATTAGTCTATAGGGATGGTGGAAAGGCGCATCATTTGCGCAAACCTTCCTTTCTCCGTCTCCTCGGAGGGCTGTCATGGTAGAGCCAAGAGGCAGACTCGCGCGCAATGGCTGACAGAAATTAACAACTCGTCTACGCGTGCCACACACGCGCCTGGTCGTCGCGCAATACATAAGGTTTTCTAAAACAATGAAAGAGCGCATCTCGTATCTAAAATGAGTGAAACTTCCATAGAAGCCACATTAAGAAGGAGCCACTGCGGCCTGACTTTCAATCGTGAGAGTAGGGATGAGCTATCATGGAAGTTAGTGGCTCGCCAAGCCACAGCTTTTGGCGCAACCTGATAGATTAAAGCTCGGCAAACTGCCTATAGAAAGGGATATACTTTGACTGTTGTTGACCTCCCTCTCGATTTCCCCTCCCTGCACCAGTACAGTGTCCGAGCCTGTCAGCCAACTGATGCGGGGATTGGGCGCAGTGGCTGACAGGATTAACTAACCCGTCTATGCGTACCACACACTGTCTGCTGGGTAACGATAAAACTGAAAACCGAGGACGTCTTTAATCCGTATGCCAGTTACGTTAATATTACTTCTGTGAGGTCAGAGAAAAAACCCTCGATTCCTGCTATCCGACATGAGTCAGGTTCCGCAATTCGGTGATGAAAACTGAGTTCCCTCGGACAAGGCCGCTTTTGCTTGAGGGCCCAAGAATTCACGACTGAACCGCAAAGCAGAAGAAACTCAGGGATGCATAGCCACTATGACGGTCTATGGCTCTCAACCCATCGCATCTTCGCCCCCCCGCCACTCCATTCGGGTGGGAGAATCAAATTCGAATCTATGGGTTGCAAACATTTGGAGCATAGCTTGTCACCATTCTTCAGGCATTGAGATGATTTCAAACGGCTTCTCTCATCCAAACGCTGTTGGAGACGAGCAAGCCAGAATGGTCATGTTTAACGAAAAAAACCGACTGCGCGCTCTGTTCCTGTCGATATTTACAAACGCAGTCCGTTTCCGTTATAGGAGGCGTTATATAATTTGTTCTAAAGGGCTAATAGTCCAGATGGAATGTTCCAGGAGTTCATGGACATCGTCCTTGTCAATCTCTAGGGTAGGGACTAAGTGTGGTATATCTTCAGTTATCACCAGTATATGAGATCTGAGAGCTCCTGTAGAAAGTCAGGTATACTTGGTAAGGAACGGGTTGTGTGTAGCAAGCGCATGCTCCAGGTAATGGTTAGTGTTAGGAGTCTGGTTCTGACTAGGGTGGCTAGGCTTGGGTCGTGGCTTGGATTTGGCGTTGAGGTTAGAGTTTAGCTTTAGGGTTTAGGGTTAACATTTTAGGGTTAGGGTTGGAATTAGGGCTAGCGTTTTGGTTTTAAAGTTAGGGTTGAGGTTACGGTTGCATTGGAGTTTTCCTTAAAGGCTCACGGCTAAAGGTTAGGCATTGTCACAGTTGGCCTTAGGGTTGTAGTTAGCTACACTTTTATCAGTGGAGTTATATACCCTAACCTTGCCCCAGTCACAATCAACCATTGTACTTACACTAGTTACCGAGCCTCTTAACCAGTTTTTTTTTAACTTGGAGTATAATCTACATAAGACAAGACACTAAGCTGTGTTGCGAAAGACCTCACTAACATTAGCATAATTCTCCCGCAAGTTACAAGTAGTGACGGGACTTAGATGCAGCCGAGTTTTACAAGGTATGTATGGGTATTCAACAGTCCTGTGTACTCATTCGAATTGTGAAAAAAAGGAAACATTTCTGGCAGTCGCTTGCAAACACTCATCCGCCCGAGAGGCCTTGCTTCTACCTTTCGCCACACTACGCTACCCTCGTGGATTATGGCATAATTGGCGCTTTCAGACCTGCTGTCCGCTTGCACCGCTTCGCTTTGAGTGAGCGACGCCATCCTGCCCCTTTCACTCGCTCCGATGGCCTACTCGATTGCTTCCTACCTCTTGCCAGGAGGACAAGGATAACCGTCGCCGTCGACGTAGTCAGAACATTCCTGCCGGTCCAGATGAGACTGCGCTGTCGGCGCCAGAGCACCTGTCCTATTTCCGACGCGTTTTTCGCTACCGCAGTACCTTCATTACGCCGGTCTACCTCTTTATCAAGCTGTTGTATCTCACCAACGCGCTGGGTCAGCTCTTCCTCATGCAGCGCTTCCTGGGCCTGGGACGCGAGGGGGAACCCTTCGGCCTGCAGATCCTGCGCAACATTGCTGAGGGTCGAGACTGGCAGATGACTCTCATCTTTCCCCGCGTGGCCTTCTGCTACGCCAAGGTGAAGAACCTCGGAGCCCGAGACAACGCCGTCACCGCGCAGTGCGCCCTTCCGGTGAACATGCTCAACGAGAAGATCTACATTTTCCTGTGGTGGTGGGTGCTTCTGGCCGCCTGTCTCACCCTCTTCAGTATCTTCATCTGGCTGTCCAAGGTTGTGGGACGTATGACTAATCTCGCCTACGTCGCCAAGTCCCTGCGCCTCTCCAGGGGACCTGCAATGGCCTTGAACGATAAGGAGGTGCGCTACTTTGCCAGCGCCTTCCTGCGCCACGACGGCGTCTTCATGGTGCGCATGATTGCAGCCAATGCGGGCGACCTTCTGGCTGCGGACCTGCTGCGAGAACTTTGGGATGACTTTCAGAGTCGCGTTGCGGACCTCCAGCACGACCCACTGACCAATCGCCTGCGCCCACCGCCCCTGCCCGCCAAGATGCCCTCAGCGCCGTGGAAGAGTGTCGCCTTTGAACCGAATGACGAGAAGGCGGAGAAGAGCAGCATGGGCGCCGGTACTGGTGACGGCGCTGGATCCACTGGTGGCTTTGAGATGCAGCCTCTGACGGTGAACCGCGCAGGACTTGTTCCATATATGCCACCGCAACCGGAGCCGACAGCCCCCAATAGATTGTTATTCAACGTCTAGTGTTTGCGAACGCGAAGGGACTTCCTAGTTTTCTACCCCCATCGATGACTACTGCTCATTCGCTGTGTCCGTGCATCAGTAGCATTTATCTCCGCTCGTTGGTTACCATTTATTTTTTTTATTTTTTGGCTTACAGCTTTTTGTAACATCTTGCTTAAACTCAGCGTACAGCTTTTTCATCTAAGTAGGATTGTTACTGGCTCTTCCCCTTATCCACGCTGGGTCTTTTTGAGAAAGAAAGAGCCCCGTTCACCAGAATTCAACAAATAACCAAAGAAAGGAATTCAAACAGTGATGAGAAGCGGTGGAGCGGTGTAAAGATTGCCAATACTTGGGTCGGGAAAACTTCAAGAGCTAGTAGCCTAACGTCTCACGACAACTTTCAGCACTTTCCGCAGTAAAAATCCTTTGAGATGGCGTGCTTGGTGGAAAAACAGATTTGTTTCACCTATTGCAGGGTCATGTGGTTGATTGCATTAAACCAAAGATGGCTCCTATGGCTCCCCATATTCTTGGGTATGGCTAGCTGAGGACGGCTAATAAGCTATAAATGGCTATTGCAATCTCCCTTGTCTTCGTCGGTAATGCTTTTCTGCTGTGGGGCTGCTGGTGGGGCTCGAGAGCGATCCTTCAGACACAACGGCATGAGTTTATTTCGTAACCCGATCGGTGAGTGCCTCTATCATTGGTAATATACCCACCAGTCGCAACCGACAGGACACCGAGTGCCTAACTCAATGGTAAGAGCGTTGGAATTCTATCCAGAAGGTCACGTGTTCGCAAAACCTACGGTTAGGTATGGCTGGCTGGCTTGTGACGACTAATAATCCAGAAATGACCATTTCAGTTTCCCTTGTCTCCGTTGGTTATGTTCTTCTGCTTATGCTTATATGTCCATATGCAGAAGAGGGTGAACCGAAAAATACCAGGCTAACTGACTGATCTGCAGCGACAGAGGCACTGATGAACTTCGGTTCGATGAAGTGCTGATGGCACCTTTAGACGCCGTATGTGGACTATTTTTGCCGTATTTGACGGCATTTTTGTGTTTCCAGTCCAAGCTGGTAGTCAGGTCTATGGTTGGATGAATGAAGGTAGTGAATGCCCAAAACCATCTGCATCAACACACCCGCATTTTCTGTCGTTCCTCCTCTCCGTTATTATAGCTTGGCCAACTTCGGCCTGGTAATTGGTTGCCTGTTCGTGACCTTTGCCACCCATACGGAGCTTTTTTGTTTCGGGAAGCCTATAGATTTGTGTGCTCCTATTCCTGTTTGAATAAATACCCGATTTGCAGTGACAGAGAATGACAGGTTGCGAGGCACTGAAAAACTTCGTTTCGAGGAAGTGCTTGCGACCCATATGCAAAAACCTAGTGTGTGGACTGTCTGCGCCGCTCTCTAGCACAAATATTTGTTTTGGAGTCCTAGTGGTACTCAGGGTTATGATAAGCTGAATGAAGGCAAAATAATACCGTAACAAACTGTATCAATCTACCTGTATTTTCTTTCACCCCTCCTCTCTACAGTGATCCCTAGTCGAACGCGGGAAAGGTGCGAATTCGTTGACTCAATGACCAAAGGTCAGGTTCGAATCAGGTGATGCACACCTGGGATTTGAGTATAACTTGCTGATGACGGTTAATACGCCATAAATAGCCATTTGGGCCTCCATTGTTTTGTCCGTTCCACCTTATCAACGTATACCACAAGTCTCTATGCGATTGACTGTGAGGTTTCTTAAGTGAGCTCCAAGGCACAACGGAACATGCATCTTCCTTAAGCAGATCGGTGAGTCACGCATTAGCATGATATTCCCGCTCGCAACCGACAAAACAACGAGCCCGTGGCTCAATGGTAGAGCGTTCGACTCAATTACCAAAGGTCGCGGGTTCGAATTCCAGGTGTTCCACACTTGGGATTGGGTATGACTGGCTGATGGCAGCTAATAAACCGGAAATGACCATTCCAGTCTCCCTTGTCTTTGTCGGTTCCACCTTATCCACTATGCGACTGCCTGCGAGGGCTATAAAATGTGCTCTAGGACCCCACTGGACATACATGTTCCTTAAGCAAATTGCTGAGCCGCACATTATCATCATATACCCGATCGCAACCGACAAAACAACGGATACGTGGCCCAATGGTAGAGGGTTTGAATCAATTACCAAAGGTCGCGGTTTGAATTCCAGGTGATGCACACCTTGGATTTGGTATGACTGCCTGATGACGGCTAATAAGGCAGAAATGGCCATTCAGTTTCCCCTTGTTTTGTGTCGGTTCCTCTTCATCAGCGAGAAAACGAGTTGTGCGCGGTTGTGTTCTGCCTGTATCAGATGCCTTTTCAACCATCTTTGACGAACTCTAATGAACCTTTCACGCCAGTTGGTCAGTTTTGACGCCTCGGTCTCCTGTTTGCAAGCTCCTTTAAAAAGACAACTGAAGCGCTGGTAGCGCGCAACCCTCTGCAACTACTTTGCGCACCCCTGCTTCGTACACCCCAAGGACAAAAGTTTTTTACTTCGATAGAAAGAAAATGTATGCAAAATCCCATACGCTGGTTGGGATGCAGTTTACTGGCTAAACCGTGGCATTATCCTCCATTTGTATGCATAAACGCCAGCTAGCATAGGAGTAAGTTTGTCAATATAGGTACCTGTAAAGGTGTAATTAGGCAGCTTATTATAGAAGACCCTGGTTATACCTCGAAACTACAAAAATCACCTTGTTTACATCAACGTTCTTGCCCCTTTTTCCATTGAACCGAAGAAACCGTAGGTTCTTCCTTCCTACGCGATTGAGAAGGTTGAGCGAAAAATGATCCCTTCCCGGCGCGTACTCCTGAATAGTGATGTTAAGTAATCATTCAATGCATTCAAGATGTCTGGGGAAAGGGAACTGAGGGACGACAGAAATGACTCTGGCCTGTTGACGGTGTTTATGGGATCATTTCTGGATATGGATTTGCGAATACCGGAGGCATACATAAATTCTGCTTCCTTTAGTAGATCTCAGCCCCGTTATCTGTCGAATACTTGCTAGGCTGGGTTCAGCAGTCGTGACTACCGAGGAAGGGCAGAAGGCAGCCCACACCTTGACAGTCCTTGCTTAACCCATCCCTATAACTGCACTCAGTGGCCTATCTCATGAAAAAGTGCCCAAATTTACGTAGGCTTGCGAATCACTAGCAAACCAGCACAAACGAACTAGGAAAAGTTTTGGAGCTAAGAATGGATGAATTTAAGCGCGTTGAACACATACTAGAAATTAAAAATTATGTTGTTTACAAATACCAACTTTTTAGCAAGGCGCAAAAATGCCGAGAAACCTCAAAAATCATTGTAACTGATTAAACTGAAGTTCTAGACATGCAAAAAGCCGACCTATGCTAAAAACAAGTAACCAAAATACACACACAAATAGAATAACGTGTTTAGCAGTAGCCTATTAGGAAGTTTGCACTAAATATCCTTCCTAATCTATAGTGGAAAGTTCACTCCAAACGGCTAAGTTGTGCTGCCCTTCAATTCAGTGCACTCATATTTTGCAGTCTCTAAAAATTTCCTCACTAGGGTCCAAGCTCAGTTTCCTTTGAAGAAGAAATTAGCGCTAAACTACGACAAGAGAACGAGGGTCTCTGACAGTCTAGACAGCCGATCACGATGCCTGGAGCAGGACCAGACAGAAGGTCAGCGCAGCCACTAAACAGGAGATTGTAAAACTATTGACATGTACTAGACCCTTGGTGAAGTAGGCAACCGGAACCCCCTCACGCAAGTGTGCTTTTAACCGAAAGTGAGTACTCATTCCGGCCTCAACCTGAACAATCGTCAGATTTAAGTGTGTGAAAGAGCACAAAATGATGTTGCGCTGTTCAGGGAACCAACTGCAGCTTCCAAAGAAACGGGGCATAGGACGTTCAGGCTCAATGATCACGGCTTACGGCTACCGGAAGACGTTCATAAACTCGATGCCTACGTGCTCGCCCCGCAGGTCCCAACCAGAAACAGCATACACTGCCAGACATCAAGAACGTGCCAAAGGGACCGAGCGCACTTCTGTGGGACTAGGTGTCAGAGTTACCCACCGGCCCAAAGCTACCATACGTAGCGCAGTCGTAATTATCAAGTACCGATTAAATCTTTGTGGGCAGTCGAGAGTGGAATAATATCGCATCCCGTGCTTAAACTGTTCTCAAAACTCTACAGGACAGCCTGAACACGTGCTTGGATCGCATACACGCGCATAAGCTGGCTGTGAGACGGGGTGACGGTTTATCACAGAGCATGCCGGCTAGCCTACAGATCATGAGTTTAACTTCAAAAACCACGAAGGTAATCGCTCACGCAGAAGCAAGACAAGCCGGGAATTAATTGAAGCCTGGGTCTCGATTGGGACTCAAATGAGTTTATCGATCTTGTGTCGGTCAATACAGAGGCCTGCGCAGTCACCTCCGGACTGGCATCACTAGTGTTTGATTGGTTCCTGCCCCTATAATGTTTGCTTGTTTTCTTGCTGTTTCTTATCTCTGAGGATGGGCTTTCCAGTGAGAGTTTCAAAGCTCAGCTGAATTAAGATAGTGACTCCAGCGATCGAACAGCTCTCCCCGTCTTCGCTTATACATACACCTGGAATGCTGAAATTCGCCTCAATTCGTAAAATATTGCGTCCTTTATCACGTGAAAAACGGGATTACCTGTGCTAGCTGCTATCTCTTCACTACACCCCTTGACGTTTTGATGAGAACCCGCGAGAAATAGATTTTCGCGTTTTAATCCTCTCCCCCAGCTAATATATTACGGCTGTCGACCGGAAGCCCCACAAATTGTCTATGCTTTAGGAATATAATGCTTGCTGACCCTCCAAACAAAGAAGAGACAAAATTGGAAAGTATTTGTAAAAAGGCTTCAAAGACGACACGGTAAATTGGAATTTGTGAGGTGCCCTGGTCATCTTCTTGAGTGCTGAAAGTTATTGCAGATTGCGAGAGTGAACCCATCAAGCCCGATATACAGTCAGCAAAAATATCGCGAAATGCATTTTCGATGAAGAAGTATTGCGTAAATGGATTCTAGTATTGATTATCTTGGCGTTTTTCGTGACAGCCTGCCGGTGTATCGCTAACCTCATGTTTTGTTCTGGGTTACTGTATTTGTATAGAATACAATTCTAAAGTGTTCGGACAATTACACAACCCTACTTCACACCCTTGTCACGGCAAATGGTTTTCAGAGCACATCTCTTGTGTACCATCGCAGGCTTCTCTACTCATCAACGAAAAACATTTTGCGAAAAACCGGTTTCGCTATGATTTTCGGAGCCCGCTATTCGTGATATAGCAAGCCCTTCTTGCGTAGAGATTAACGAAGATTTGTATAGAAATGCCTCTCAGTTCTTAGCACCTCTCCGCCAACTTTTGCGTTTAAACTGTAATTGCAAAGGGTGTACTCACGGATCAAGCTTGAATCTCCTACATTTTTTGCTTCCATTCGCCTCTTCTTGCATGCTTTCATCGAAAAGACCGGATGTATAAATACAACCCGGCCGTTTCTCCGTACTGATCGGTGGAATTGACTCCGAATTTCCATGCGTCATTTCATGTTATTCATTAAGTACGAGGGTATCGAAAAGACGGTGCGAAGTCTTATGTTGTCAGTAAACTTTTGCATTTTTATATCTACCCTTTTTACATTAATACTAAGAAAAGAACTTCAGATGTTAGACATGCTGAAGTATTTTGACGTTTTACTCTTCAATATACTAAGCACGTGCTTGTTAAAACTGGAAAGTTAATCGGATGACTGAGTAGTCGCCTCCTTGTCTTGATGTCCACTGGGTCTGTGGTTGGGCACTTACTGACTTTATAATTCCATTAGAAATTATTGGGTGCAGTTAGATAAGTCGTCTGAACGCTGACTTGTCAGGGTTCAAAGCTGGCGTCATGTAAAACATGTAGCCGGAATAATTCGGGAAAAACCGCATTATATTTGCGCCTGTAGAACCTATGAGCATTGAAGTGTATCGATTTATTTCTTCGTAACTAACAGTTCAGCCCGGAAGTGCTTGGTCGTGATTATTTCCACTGGGAGTAGCCGGACCGAGTTTGTCGGGTTCCGGTGAAATATCTGTGCAATCATTCGCAGTTACTCACCGTCTACTCGACCAATTAAATAAAGCGTCAGAAGAAGAAGAAGAAGAAGAAGAAGAAACATCCAAATGGACCATCGATAAACATGGTTTTAAGCCCGTCTGCCCAGCTTAAAGTAGAGGGACTTTCTCTAATACTTCCAATTTAAAAACTGTTGAAACTGCCGTCAAATTGAATCTGACCGATGCACTCACGTTTTCTTCAATTGCGTGGGTTTTTACTTTACTTCATGCTTTGTCCATCCACCGTTCTTTCGCCTTTGTACAACCTTTCTCCAAGGTTGCTGTGCTCAATCGTTATTGCGAGATACGTGGAACGGGTGTTCACGGCCAACAGGACTCTGATGCGTTCTAACACAAAACTTTCTTTTTTTCACTTTACAGCAACATTCTGCAGCCAAACTTTCCATAAGCCAACTGGCAGTATTTATCGTTTCTATCTTCGCAGCTAGTGAATTAGTTTTTCAGTAGACAGTGCATAGCACCTACTATTCTTCCTCCACATCTCCTAGTCCTTCGCATCCACCCTCCTCCTCCTCATCAACATCATCATCATCACCATCACTATCATCCCCATTATCCCAGTACGGCTGTGACTCCTGATCTCTTTTCGTTCTCTTACCCACTGCTAGCACCGTGAATATCGAACTGGATGGGGCTACCAAAGGTGCACGCAAAGTCTCAAGGCAGGTCTGTCGCCTTTTTACATTAGCAAACGCCTGGGGCACCCATCTTTTCGGCACCTATCTATTCATCAAACTCCCTCTACTTAGCCAATTCAGGTTGAACCTCACTCTCATGCAGAACTTTCTCGGCCTGAATTCCAGCCAGTACAATGTGTGCAGTATTTGAAGCGCGCAATAGCAACTAACATCCCTCACCGCCGGGCGCGATTGGCGAGTAACGCTCGTATTCCCGCGAGTCGGGTTCTGCGTGGTGCCCATCCGCCACCTGGTGGGTCCTGTCTACGCCACGGCCCAATGCGCCCTCCCAATGAATATATGCTGAATGAACGTATAGCTACATGTTTCCTCTGGTTTTGGGTACTCTTGGAGCGTTCCTTTACCGCGATCAGCATACCTATGTGGTTTATGCGCATGGCCTATGAGAAAAGCCGCACCAACTTCAGTGCGTCGGTTCCTGCGTGTTGGCTGCGACGAAGAAAACCGTTATTCGTCCAAGGACAGATGCATGGTGGCCAAGTTTACGCGCCAGTTTCTGCGTCATGACGGTATCTTCCCACCTCGCATGGTGGCTATCAATGCGGGCGAGCTAATCGCGGCGGAGATATGCACAAACTCTGGGGAGATCTATAAGCAGAAGTACTACAACCCGGGTGACTTTAACGCGCCCGGATGCAAAACGAGGACGCGAGAACGACAGCGCCTGGGGGCGGTGGCGGCGATAGCGATGCTGTTCGTCACCATGCAATGGAAGCGCCATAGTGCTCATGGAGCGTGGGAACGCCTTTGACGCAACGACCCCTCCTCCGTCAGCACCTCGAACTCACCGAAGTTGTACAAAGGCAAGGCTTCAGTCGAGGATGCGGAGGACGAAGAGCAGAGCCTGCGGAAGCAATATCTCTAGTGTTAAGGGACTCGTCCGGCAATTCCACTGCATACGTTTCTGCTTTTAACCTCCCTCCTTCCTTCCTCCCGCTGGCAAGCAGAAACCTACAATCATACAAAAACAGACAGTTACGGTGCTGCCATCAATCGTTGACCCCACTTCTTGCCGCCCACGTGCCTGATCACTGGCTACCCAGATTTTGTGAGGCGTTACTGCTTATTTCTTACTGACATGAAAAGCGATTGGGAAGACCTGCATTGCGGGTTTTTATATTTTTAACGTGCCAGCTGGTTAACAGAGTTTTTACAGCAGGCCTGCAAATATCCAAGAGGACTCAACCGATAGGGACATTTATACAAGAACTTCAACCTGCCATCGGGAGACACAATTCTTGGCATTTATTCCTGGAATATACATAGCGTGGCTTTGATAGTTTGTCCTATTGTTGACTTGTAGATTGCTTTGCCAGTGAGCGAGCTGGAGCGCCGGCTGGCGAATAATCACTGCCCTGTGTTGTTTATTATGTAAACTATAGCTACTATGCCAAGCTATGCACGTTTAGCTTTGGGTTTAGGAGATACTCGTTTATCAAACTGCAGTCAGCGCTCGGACCTGCGCGTCCCGGCGTATTCCGCGATCATGGAAATCACAATGCAGTGTATTGAAAATGAAGTCAACATTCACGGAGACCAGAAATTCCTGATCCGGAAAATTCACCCAGTATAACTCGCCGCAACAAATTACAACGCGTTTTCACCAAATCTCACAGACTTGAGGCTCTTTGTGTGCGTTCCAACCGCGTTATCCATTGCTTCCTTGTTACAAACACTGCTGCGCGACCCGGAGGCTGGGAATGAACTCTGCAAGCACGATTCTCAATCAGGCTGGAGTGACGGATCAATCACGGCCACCAACATTATGTTAATAGGTTTGGGAATCAGCCAGTTGAAAGAGGCTTCAGCCTTTAAACCTATAATTTCTGTTCTTCTTCCGGCCAGTTCCTTTGAGGACAGGTTGTGTACCCATTATGTCATTTTGGATGATGCTGGATTCAGGCAGCTTGTGGAATTTTGTTCCTCCAGTGCCGCTTCAGTGGCCCCTTGCAGTCCTGCATTAATCCAGTTGCCCCCGCTGAAGTATGTTCGCACCGTTCGCCAATGAACTCACAGACCTGGTCTTCTTTACTAATCCTTCTGATTAGACAGAGGCAGCGTGGTATCTTGAAGGTATTATGAAGCCTGCCGTCTTTGGTGTTGAATACTGCCTTCGCCCCGCCAGTTCCAAAGTTAAATCGGGGTTTGGATGAAACACATTGAGGCAAATATCGCTATTGTCGAGACACCTGTGCAGAGACCGAATCGCGCAATATAAAATAGAGGCTGCTCGAAGGGCAGATTTTCCATCAATGGGCCGATCGGTCCGCGTCGCGACTCAATAATTGCCGACAAGTGAATTAGAGTTTAAAGCAATCTCGCGAAAAGAAATAGACGATCGCTGCATTGCAACCATTCTGCCTGACGTCGGGATTCCAACTTATAATCATCATCAGCGATATTATCATATACGAGTAATTGCACACCGTGAGCTGCAATATTTATAGGTGCAGTTGCTATTGCATGCCTATGGCAATTAACAGCTCCTCCCTCATTGAAGATGCTATGCCCTAATTGTTCAAGATGATGACCGGCATATGGGAAAGTGAAATTTCTAACGGATGTAAACGACCCGCAGCCAATATCAAAACATAATTATGCACCAGAGCGTATAGCGGCTGCATCCATAAATTCCTAAGGTTCTGTGTTGAATTTCACGGGTATCGCGATTGTCTAGTTCTTTCCCAATTACTTCCCCCGAACTCAGCTTTCGTTGTATCAACAGTTTATGATCACTTCATGCTGTAGTGGATTCGAGAACTGGACGTACTATCTTTCCGCAAATTCAATGGAAGTCGGAGCTCTTGATTAGTCCGCTGTTGAACTGATGTTTTAGCGTCATCGTCTAATTGAGCAGATGAGCTTTGCCAACACTTTAGTGAAGTGGGTTGTGGATCCACCAAACTTTTGCCCGTTCCGCCAATTCTCACAGAATACTCGATTCCGCTGCGGCCATCAACTTCTTCGATTCATCTGAAAAAGACTTGGCCGAAAGCATGTTATGCAAGTTCTTACCCAGATTTTATTTTCACCGAGGAGCTGGTCGCTTTAGAGTACATCGTACGACGGCTCGTTCCAGGTCTCGATGAACGAAGTAAGTCCGCATTCCACGCAGAACTCGCGAGGAGATCATGAGCACATGTGTACCGGGTCGAAAGTCAGCAGCCTGCGGATTAATTTATGGATTTCACCTCGCCTTGTATCCCGTTATCGCTGTCTCTCTCCTTCACCATTCTTCATTCCACAACCCGCACTCCCACCTTCTTCGTCAGTTCGTTTGATTGGTGTCGTAACAGGTTATCATTTTTGGATAACTGCCTCTGCAGGATTTTGTATCCATTTTTCTGAAGTATAAGTAACGATAATCAGGTAAGTGGGGAATTTGTTGTTCCATAGTTGCGGTACCGTCCCGTCATACCGCTGCAAAACTCGCCAGGATGTGCCTTGCATGTGGCCGCTTTGAACCGGCCATCACGGAATAGAACTTCACACTCCACCATACATTACGTGCAGGCTTAGCGTCACATCTGTGGAAATTCGGTCAGGATTAAGTTGAGGGTCAGGCGCTGTTTAGGGCACGGTTTACGTTTCATCGGTAATGGCCTAGAGCATGGTTTAGCTATTGCGATTATATAATTTGAGGTTTGGTTCATGTTAACTACGGTAGGGGTCGAGGCTCTTTAGGACGGTGAAAGTACCTAGTTTCAGAGGTTAGGCTAGTAAGCGTCAATACACGGTTATATATTTACCCCTCCTGAATTTACGGTAAGGCCAATTCCATTTTAAGCGTAGCGGCGGGTGGTTACTATCTCCTGCAGTCCCATGATAGGGTCATATAGTCAGGCATCTCTACCAAACCCTCCTCGAGAATCAGTCTGTCCTTGATAAGACAAATCAATCACAAATCGGTTTTGCGCTGGCTAGCTTTCTATCGTGTGCCGACAGGACTGATGTCATCAGTACTTTAGAGACTTTTTTTCTGGCTTTGGCCTCGAGACC
The DNA here is from genome assembly GCA_017591395.1 of Schistocephalus solidus. Taxonomy (NCBI): domain Eukaryota; kingdom Metazoa; phylum Platyhelminthes; class Cestoda; order Diphyllobothriidea; family Diphyllobothriidae; genus Schistocephalus; species Schistocephalus solidus. The sequence continues at coordinate 52,633 of WEDG01013521.1, forward strand.
AATCAACGAAATACTTTAATGCTTCGCAATCTCTCAAGACAGTCTATGCTCTTAGACAACGCTATGCTATTTACGCAACAATGAGAAGCGGGGCAGCTTCTGAAGTGTACCAACACCGGTGTTCCTCGCCATATTAGCCACATGCTTCACCCGCCGAGTTGTGCAGCTAGCAAAACCTTCTAGTAGCGTCAAGTAAACCACTGTCTTCTGCCTGCGCTATGGAGGATTATTTCCATTCTCCTCAGTGTTTTGGGCCACGAAAGTGCTGCATGACTGCAGGACTCAGTAAATACGACATGTAAGCAGATGTTTTAGAAGCCGAAGTTCTGCGAAAAAAGGATTGCTATTGAGTACCGCAAAACACTCAAGGGAAACACCGACCTTGGAATGGAAATGCGCGCACCGAGGTATCATCTCTGGGGAAATGTTGTTTTGAGGGTGTGTTCACCCGAGCAAGAATTTCTTCGCGAAAATTAAAGAATACCTTAATTTCAGGCCGCTTCATCGGGCACCTCGTATGGAAACTCCTGCGCGACTTCGAAAGAACCTTCTTCGCAGGAGTGTCTCCAAGCGCTGGCCAGATATATGTACAATAATAGCTACTTGCAGTATCTAGTAGAACGTTTTGTGGTTTTGACGTAACACATATCGAAGAAGCAGGATAGGGGCTCAGTGCGTTCAACAGTTGATAAAAATATATGTATGCTAGTGGGATCGCAATAGATATGGTCTCTCACCTTTGTTTTGCCTCCATGTGACGCTCCACCAATAGTTGTTAAGTTTTTCTTTGCATTGCTCTACTAGTTTAGATTCAACAGCAGTTTTCAATGTTGGTGCAAGGAACAACGATGGTTGGTGATATTCAAAGTTTGATTAGACTTATTAGAAGTGTAGAAACTAGGCTTTGACGGGCAGAACACTCCAGCCCCAAGTTTTCTTGAAATACATGACAAGGTCCTATCAGGTCTGAATTAAAATATGGAAATGTAGTTTCCTGGTATTCTAAACGAGTAATCAACAGAAACTAAGCATGCCACTACAAATTCATTATCTTATAGTTCGAGGATGAAATTCTGGTATGAAAAATTACGAGCATATTAGACACTTCAAAATCCAAAGCCACATGCCAAGCATAAGCCGGGCCCTGGTGAATAAAGCCTGCTACTATGCGTTAGGACAAAGTGGAGGATTTTGATACAAAGCGGTCGTTGCAAAGAGGTATTATGTAAAAAACTTAGCGAACAGGTTCTAGGAAGAATAAATCAGTGGGTAAAACATTACCTGCAATAGCGCCGATCCCCATAGTGCTCTCATTTTTTGATGCGGTGCTTGCTCCAACAGCAAGTGATTGCTAAGCTATTTTGGACAACTGAACCAGGCACCTTAATTTAAAGTAGTATGTGTCCACCATTAGAACCACCAAACGTGGAAGTGCTTTAGTGTCTGTTCCCATCGTATGCGGCAGCGACTGCTCACTATGCCGCCTTCCGAAATCCGCCTATGTCCCTGTAGATCGATTGCTTGGGGCAACGTTCACGAGGCTTTGAACTATAGAATGTTTATTACTAGAAACCAATCGAAGCAGCGTCCTTTGCCGGATTGGCCATTGCAGGCTGGTATCAAATCCTATGCTTCAGGAATAAGCTTCGTACCCTCGGTCAACAAGAACCTCAACGGCTGCCAGTATCCTGATGAACGTTTTCCATGCATTCTGAGCTGCGTGCACAAGCCCCTCGTCTTTAGAGAGCCGGGTTTAAAGGAGAGGCCTTTTCGAGGCGAGCGAACGCGTTAGGTTTTAACGGATCCAGGCAAGGTTCTTAGCTCAACCGAGACCTTCTGGCAGAAAGTCAAGTACCGGAGCAACGGACAGAAGTTTACCGATGATATACTAGGTGGGCTGAATTTTCATCTCGGCCTTCGTAGCGCACACACACACGAGCGTTAGATGAGATACGAACCTTTGAACCCGGATTTCCAACGAAGGCCACAGCAGGTAAATAAGAGGGCCGCCAGAAGGCAAGGCAAGCATAATCGTTAGAAATGGCATTTGAAACCCACGGTAGTTTTTCTTCTTGGCCAAATTTTTGCCTGTAACCTTTTTCCATATTTTGCACATTCTACTACTATTCAGAAACCCCGAAATACGACAGAGCCTCTGAAGGGCTTGGTTTCCAGTTCGTACCCAGCGTTCTCGATGTGCTATCTGAATTTCAGATTAGCGCCACTACAGTTTGGAAATATCGTTTTAATTTTTCCAAAATAAATCAACACTGGCATAGATAGAAATCGAGCCCGGAATGAGGTTGTCGATAGATACTTTTAGGTTCATTTCGGTGAAAGTATAATGAATATTTGAGTTGAAATCCATCAGCCACAGCGCGAGATAGCCGTGTGTAGTTTGTATTAAACTTCGCCTTCAAGCAGCTTCATCTGGTGGGCCAGAATTTCGCGGCTTCAAGCGTTAGTGTTCCTGGCTCTTAGAAAACTAAAAGCAGAAATTTCTAATTTGAGACTTACCAGCAAGCGCACGGGAAGCCGCACTAAACCCCTTGCAGCTGTGCAGTAGAATACCGAAGTGAAACGTCACCCGGGCTTTTAGACGAAGTCGTACCTGCTATTCTTAGAATATTGCATGGTTAACCTGATGTAGCTGGTGGATTTCCCGCCCAAGTGTCGTGCATTAAATTCCTTGAAAGTGGATCTATAAGCTTCATCCCGGGTGATTCCAGGGTTACCGATACTTTAGAAATTAAAAAAGAGCTGTCCTTTTCTTCGCTTCAGCCAACTTGGTTATCAAATATAAGAACAGGAGGTTATTGTGGGCCAAAGGCTGAAAATAATGTCTTGAAGGTGAAAATGAACAAAGGAACCCGCGGCGTTTCACCAGTTTCATCGACCTATTGAAGGCCATGGTCGACACTGGAAGAGGCGAACAGCCTTTTGTAAAGTACCAAACGTTTATCTGCAAATTTGTGTTTGATCAGCAACTGTCACGGTAAGTATCTAGAATTCTTGGTAATCGCCTTGCGTCTCTATTACAATGTCAACAACCTCCGACAGAGTCATTTTCTCCTTATAGAATTAAATTCCTAAACTATAGTTGATTTTGGCTATTAAAAGTCCAATAATGATTTTAAACAAGGATGATCAGTTTTAGTAAAGACCAGATTTGCAGCCTTTATGCAAACACCATTGTAAGGTCCGCAGAGAAGGCGGTATAGGAAAATTCCTGAGTTTCTGGTCGAAGGAGCAATTGTTTGCACTTCAATGGTACGGGCGAAAAGCGTTAGGCAAACACCAAACCGTCACCTACGCGTCAGCCTTGGTCCATCCCTCCTTAAGGTTCGCTGCGCGATCTCTCAGTTTAATTTCAACAGCTTTACACCCAAACATCATCAAAGTTCTAGCAAATATCGACATTTCCACTCACTTCTTTTCGATCTACCTGGGGAATATCTGAATCAGTGAATTAAATACGTCCAGTCTCCATGCATCATGCATCCCGCACGGACGAGAGGCTGAAGGACAGTTACGTACATGAATAGTTTCCAGCCAATCGATTATCTCAGGATCTGGCACCGGAAACAAGAGGTCCGCAGAAGCCACCCCAACACTGGTAAGTTACTGATACATTTGATCAGGCTTTCACTGTTCCCTTCAGAGCTGGTGTCGTTGGTTTTGTTTTGCATCTCTTTATCCCTGAGGATTGACGGCCGTACTGAGTTTTAAGAATTCAGGTGAGTAAAGAAATGGCTTTTGAAAATTGAACAGCCTGCTTAGTAATTCGCTAAGATATACGCACACCTGGAATTCGAACATTCGTCCTTCACTTCGTAGTTTCCAAAATGAGAAGTGACTTCTGTCCCATCTATCATCGTACTGCCTTCAGGGTTTCTAGAATGGTGGCAGGACGTGGGCCAAAGTGGCCAACAACAAAGGAATATCAGGTGCATGCCATCATATCACACACACACGTTAAGCGTCTTCGACTGTTGTTTTCGTACGATGTCAACCGTATCCTTCTACAACATGTAGGTGCAGGCAGCGACGGTGACTCGCGCTGAGTATAGTGCGAGATATTCAACAACTTGCGCAGTACTTCCACTTTCGTTCTTTTCCCTTCTACCTGGGACCTGCATACATTGCTTCGGCGAAGGGCCGAATATGGGAGAGGCGTAGGTCAACGCCGCGATCCCAACACTCATAAACACACAACAGAAAGTGGGTAGCTCGTTGATCCCAGCCGAGAGGCGATAAAGGCCGCATTAAGAAGGAGCCATAATAAGCCTAACTTCAAGCCGGCACCGTCCATGGCGCACACCACGCAATGAATCACGCTGGACAATGCAGTCCGATAACTCCGTCAGGGTTATAGCTCAAAGGAAGAAATGGCTATTATTGCACCTCCTGATAGGTATTCGAGCATCAGATTGTTTATAGAGGAAACAACGCGCTGAGACGTCGATCTTAACTCTTCTTCCCTCTATCCCGAAATCAGTTTTCGTCTGATGTGAGAGTAAGCATTACAACGTGCGCATGCTCCGCGCGCTACAAGTTATCATCGCGACCAGGTCTTCTATAACGCGCACCAGGGATTCCACTTAATCAGCGCGGATAAGTAGGAGCTTCATATCGCTATCTGACTCCCAGTCCATAATTGGGTCAGCCACTGACACACAGCATATACACTGGTCACCGATAGCTCTTCTGACCGTCGTAGTCCGACGATAACCCACCGTATATGCCTATGGAAGGGTGCGGAGCAGGGACGGGTGATTCTGCGCGTGAATTAGTTTTAAGTGATAGTAGCTTTGCGCTACAGCATTGTGATTTTCCCCTAGCACTTCCGAGCCTGTAGGTGCTTCAAGATGAGTCACAGCAAAGACATCGGGGCGAGAGGACGCAGGTATTGGCGCACGGGTCCCCCTGCTTCCAGCCGCCGCCCTTGTAAGCGCCACCAATACCCCATGTTCGGCATTTGTTAGCGGAGCGCAACCTGAATAACGGATACCATGCCCTGATGCGGCCCTCAGTGTGTTCGGTCCTCAACGCATCTACCATGGCCCGTTTGACGGGAAGTACTGACTGGTGACAGCATCGTCAATTGTTACCCGGTCGACGCGTGGATCCGGGTAAGCGTCACGCTACTGGCGCAGCCTTCCAACACGGCTTCAGGAGACAACGATATTCCCTGGTGGCATGATGATGGTGAATGCCGCGGCGGTGGCCGGAGGTATTGTGCTTTTGATATGGTTTTGGCATACGGCAGGCTTATTGCACGGTATCGTCGATGCCCATGGTGGTGCGGCGCAGATGCGGGAGCAGCGAGGGCGCGCAGGGCCCGTTACTATTTCAATGAAGTCTCCGCGTGATGGATTCACATAACCGACCAGGCCGGTTTTGAGTCGGAACCTTTCGCTTGCAAGTGGCGATGGAAACGGAAAAGGGACTGGCAAATGCCGCCCCGTGGCAGTGATGATGACACAGTGGTGAAAGTGAGAAATGGTAGAAGCGGAGGGATTACGTTAGTAATGGTGCTCTTGACATACATGTGACCGAACAGACCCATACGGAGAGCGATACGCATCGAGGGCAGGATGCGGTGACCTATGTTAGGTTAGAGTTGGTGTCTAGTAGTGGATAGTATGTTTACAGAATAACGCTCTGCCGTGGCCCTGAGTTGATGGGCGAAGGCCCCCCGTAAGTTATCCTTTAACGCATCTACCACGAACGGTCAGCGGGCAATACCTATGACTTTGAAAAAGCGTGGATTAGATTAGTGTTAGCAGGCCTCCGCCTGCAGCTAAAACACTCTTTCCACTGGCAGGTCACGTTATGAGCCGGCGAAGACTGGAGGCGGGAGAAGGCGCATGTTAGCACTTGGCCGGAGCCGCCCGCCAGCTGCGTGCCATTACAACACCTGGCTCAGGGTTCCCATGGAGGGAGCGCCATAAAGGCCTGGCGACATTAAGAAAGGATGAATCTCAGGTCCGCCAGTCATCCGACGAGTTCCGACCGTCGATTTTCACGAGGAGGTCCAAAGTGGCGTTCAACACTTAGTGCGGCTAGTGAAACGCTGGTGACTTGGTGCGCGAATTAGCTCTACAGTAGGCCTGCGCTGCAGCTACCGCACCTCTCCTCCTCCCCACCTGAGCCCTGCGTTAAGACAGAGTCAAGAAAACGGGAGGCGGAGGAGGACGGCGTGGCTACGTACGGATTCGTACCACCCACACCTGGCCTTGTGGATTACCACGGAGCAGGGGTGCCATGAAGGCCGGCCATTGTGCGAGCTCATTGCAACTCCGACTCTCAGTCCGCCGAAAATGTCAGCTACCCACAATAAAACCATTACGAAGGGCTGACCACGCGGTCCAGGAGCGCCAGCCCTTCCCGTCAAAAGTTGGCAACCTTCCACATTACGGGCTTTGAAGCGCACGGCTCCATAGTTTCAAGCGCGTCGATTGGTTATAGTGGAGGAGTTCTCGACCTCTCCCCATCTCAATCAGACCCTCATCAGTTGTCTGATGCGGAAGCGGGCGTTCGTCTACGTTTACTATACACCGACTCAGTCCCAATCACAATCATCACTCAGGATTTCCTTACACAACAGGGTTGAATCGGCTTACATCTTCAGCCATGTGAGATAGCCAGAGGCTTGGCGAAGGAGCCATCGCAGCCTGACCCTTCGTGGGGACCACCAGTCAGCCACCTGGCCAATAAAACACATTGACCAACTGCGGAGTCTGAGGTAATTGCCGCTGGCAATCCTTCAAACTGCGGCACCTCCAACGTTACTGCATCTTTCTATTCCGGAGCCCGGTCTCATGACAATGTTTTCAAGAAGCGAGAAAGACTGGAGATGGAGAGGGCGTAGGAAGTGTGGCTGAGCCAGTCTTCTGGCGTACCACCACACCTGGTTTCGGATCCTACGGAGGGAGCTGCAAAGACCGTCACATTAAGAAGGAGCCATTGCAACCTGACTCAGTCCGCCAGTCAGCCACCCACAAACACACATTGCCGACCCACGCGGTCCGAGTTATCCCGTCAGCTGGCAACCTTCAGCCACGGCTTTAGCGCACCGTGATAGTTTCAAGCGCGTCATGATTGCTTTATATAGTGAGGAAACATGCGCTGAGCTCGTCGACCCCACTCGCCCTTCTTCACTTCACGACATCAGCACCGTCCGAGCCGCTCAGCTGCCCTGATGTGTGGAGTGGGCGCATTGGCTGACTTTGATCGCATACCCATGGGTCTTCTGCGCGCCAATCAGCACGATCTCTGGCACAGCTACCGCACACACCAGGATTCACTCAAACCCAGGGCGATAGCGCGGAGCAGCCATCGCTGCGTCTGACTCGCAGTCCACTGGGTCAGCCACTCAGACACAATAATACAACAGCGCACATACACATGAGGAGCTGACGGCGTAAGGTCTGCGTGGAAGCGTCAGATTGGCAGAGGCGCCACGGTGCCTCGTGGAAACCGTGATATACTCGTGGTAAATGGTGATCGTGAGCGTCGTTATCGATGTATTGGTGCAGGTGCGGCTGTGCCGATAGGTAGCCACTCCGGTGGTTTACCGGAGGTTGTAAACGAGGGAGGCGCACAGTCCCAATACCGGGCCCATGCGGTGTAAAATGTACGAGCAGTTGCGCAGTGACGGCTAAGCACGTCGACTGTGTTCGGAGCCCCAGGCACTGGTTCACTCAGCCTCCGCGGCGCGATGGGATTCGGGTGGCGGTGACCCGGCCAGGCCGCCGATGCGTGAGCTGGCTACAGGTGTCGCAGTGCGGGCAGGAGAAATCGGTAGAGGCTGGGAGCCGCTGCTGCTGCAGTCAGTGGCAGGGGCGCATGCAGTTAATGGCAGGAGCGGAGGGTGCATGCGTATCGGTGTTGGCAAGCAGCATTGTGGCATTCTGCTGTTTATGGATGCGCACGTGACCAACAGGCCCATGCGATGAGTGAATGCGCGAGGAGCCAGTGAGGGCAAGGTGGAGGCGACATCAAGACCTCTGCTGTGCGATGGTGTTCTGCGCACTTGGGCTCACCGGTCTCTGTTCGATGTATTCGTGGCGCGACCGACCAGGCCGATGGCTGCGAGGTGCGAAACGTGCGGTCGCAATTGAGCAGTACCAGCTCAGAGAGATTCCTCCATCGCTGATGGTGTAGGTGGTGGTGGTGGTAGGCTAGTGAAGTGCGAAGTCGGTGGTGGTTGCGGTGGTTGTAACAGGCGATGAGTAGATGGATGTGGTCTCTGTGATGGTTGGAGTAAATGGAATTGATGACAGGAGAGTGGGTGGGCGAGTCGAATGAGGGCTGGCAGAATGTGACGTAGAAATTTGAGCAATTCGTCGGACCGTTGGTGCATTGCGGCGTCCGGAAGATGTCCAATCCAGGGCCGCCGATTCGCGCGCGGAAGATGCGTTTCGACGAAAGCGCGGGCAATGTTGGCAGGGCCCGCATTGGTGGTGTTTGGTCCGGGCGCTGGCGACTTTCTGTGCCGCTCTTTATCTTTGGCGGCGCGGCGTGATCCGGTTGGCCTTCATAGGATTGCTGAACCAGTCTTCACTTGATCTTCTCCATGCCGGTCTATCCCAGCGAGGTCCTCGCATGGTCGCCGAGTTTGATTTGCAGCTGCTTCATAGCGATTTCTTCAAAGTGTCCTTGTAGCGTCGTTTTGACCAGAGAGAAACCGTAGCGACATCTCCGTAGAAAAGTCGTTTGGTAGAAGTCGT
>WEDG01013524.1:0-25099 GCA_017591395.1 Schistocephalus solidus
AGTATTAGTGGAATGAGAATAGCAGGAATTCTGTAGTTATTGCCGACGCCACTATACCTCGAGATCATCATCATAGAGGGGAACTACATGGTTTAAAAAGAATCCTTCGTGCTCACTTGCGATAGGTCTAGCAACCTTGTTTCTCTTTGGTCCTCTTCGTGCGCCAATGGTGCTTGACTGGTAGGTCAATGCTGCGGTTGATAGAGTTGGCCAACTACTGCGGCATGACCGAAAAACGACTGAGTTCGCGCATGATCGAGCACACTTTGGCCGTAAGGCGAAAGGATATTTGATCATACGTCGCCATGCATAGTCTAGAAAACAACCACTGGTTCGATTTTGACTGAACTCAAGTGCTCGGCCGAGCCGAAATTAGACTGGCAAGGAAGGTCATCGAAGCTTGGCAGTCAGACGCCAAATCTATCAACCGCAGCATTGACCTACCAGTGCCCTATGAGGCCGTCAAGCACCATTGGCGCACGAGGGGAGGAACAATGAGAAATGAGGTAACTAGACCTATCGCAAGTGAGCACGAAAGACACTGTTTAATCCATGTAGTTCCCCCTATGCTCTATCTCCGATGATGCGCTCGAGTATGAGTGTGAAACGTCGAGACAGTATAACTTATACCCAGAGATCTGCCTATCTTCTCCTTCCATTTTCAACACCTTTGGGTCCGTAGCCCTCTCCTGGCCCTGCTCACTATAATCATCTCGAAATGCACTCTACCTCAGCTATTCAATATATATATATATACATACATACATACACCATCGGATATCATCGGACTTTACAGAAGGGTTTTTACTCTCAAAAGATTAATGAATTCCCGTTCTTTTTAACTCCCCAAAAGCTGCTTTAAATGTTCAGATGCTTGTTTAACATTCCAAAATCGTGCACTCATTTTACGTGAATTAATCTATGTGTGACAGCATCGGCTTTCCGACCTCACCGTATCAGAAGTTTTCATGTTTTCATCATCATTATCACTAGATGTGTCCTTTCGGATGCATTTAACAATGTATGCTGCAGTTTAAGCGTCTTTGAAAGATGGGCAATCGTAGGCGCAGTTGTTGTTCATGGCTTTTCCAATGTTTATGCAGGTTTTGGGCGACACTCATTAACTGGCTTCATTAAACATCGTCAGACCATGATATCCTCGTTTGGATCCAATAAATATATGTTAAATGTGAACGTAGTGGACATTGCTTTGACAATGTAAAATTCAATTAGTAAGGCGTATGTGTATCTTTCAAGGCCGCGATGCATTCCCAAAACTGTCTTCTTTGATTTGTTTTTCAGGTAGGCATGCTTACTAGAGGTTTTCCATTGCTTAACCTAATCAAACGCGTCTTCTTGAGAACACACTACTGAATTCGGCGACTCAGTAGTCACCTGTGGTAGGCCTTCTGTGTTTCTTCTTGAGCTCAACGTGATGAAGCCTCCGCGCTATATGGCCGCACTGACTATCTCTGAAATTTAAGCCGTGGGAGAGACATACTCGCTGAATTCCACATCTCAACGTACTCAAGCAAACCTGAACAAACCCACTGCAAGCTGTTCCTGTGAATGAGTAGACAGTGAGAGCAGGCCTGATTCGGTGTCTTCCTGAAATCAAATATCTCAAGCACCTCGTTTTAAGCACACTGCTATGTTTTTGTGCTTTATCAGTCAACTAGACAGTGTTTTCGTTGTGACCTTTCTCACCTAAAATCTATCAAAAATTCGTAAAATGCACTTACATGTACTTTGATGATTTTATGGTCAGCAGCGCAGGCCCTCAGTGTGTCATCCTCTCGCTCAACAGAAGGTCAGAAGGTATGCCTGCTGCGTGTCATCGTGTGCTCTCAAAGCCACCAGTCGAACTCCACTACCGGGACGTCGTTTGCATTTGTACTCCGCAAGGCGAGGCCATCTGCGTGTCTTCAGTTTGCTAAGCCTAGCTCGGTCATGCGGCGTGCAAACTACTTACTTCCCTGTGTTATAGTAGTCAGCTACGCAGGCGTCGTAGTGCGATTTCCAGAGCCAAAAGTGCAAGTTAGGCCCGCAAACGAATCGCAGAACTGACTCTTGTGACACAACATTTAGCTTGTCCAGGCCTTCTGCCGAAATGCTACTGAGTTTTAACCACTCAACCTAGCGACAAATCCCACTGCTGCACCGATTCAGTCACATATTGGTAAGCTAGGAAGGCATTCTGTGTCTATATTACCTGCATGGATTCAGACCCGCGACAAACACACAAACTCTTTCTGTGAAACTATAGTCAGGGTCAACGTGCTGAACTCGTAGAACATATTGTATTCAGCTAGGCAGGTATGGGGCCATTCATGCCACTTCTAGTGCTTCCGTCCTGGTTTCACCCATTCGCCATCGCGCATCATATCAAATGTAAAACTACGATACGAAGTCACGCCGTGGACGTCTCCTATCAGAAAGCGTCAAGAATAACGCATTTCGTAAGGTGGATAGAACCTGTAATTTCCGCCCTGACAGGTCGCGAGGTTGAATTCCCCTGGCGCGGCAGTGCCCAGGGCTGGGCTGACCGGCCGGTATTACGCTTCATATAAGCCAGAAAATGCCCATTTCAGTCTCCCTTGTCTTTGGCCGGTTATATCATTCTGCCTATATTACTATACACCGTGAAGCGACGGTCTCCCCGCAAATCTAATAAAGGCCACCATCCCTCACGCAGATGTGCAAACCCTCGAAAATAATAAAGCGAGTGCAATCCACTCTTAGAGCAGCACAAATTACAACCCAATGCGTGCCGGATTTCAAAGTGTCACGTCTCAAACGAACCTTCGCTCTATTTCCGTTTGAATCTTTGACGCAAACAGTGGATGACGGAAATGCGCTCCCAGTCTACATTGACTCTGGAAGAGCGCAATTTCGATAGCAGTCCTCACCAGCGACTCGCAATAACAAACCCACCCTAACAGCATTGTGAGGAAACTCACCAGATGGATCAAAAGCCCATTTGGCCACGCTCAAACCATCCATGTTTGTAACCGCAGTCGAGGGATTGTGGTTGAAATTGGAGTTCCCCAGTGCTCCGTTCATGGTTCTACTCAGTTCATTTCGTAACAACGACTGCACAATGAATTGGATTAGATGATGTCAGGTTTGTGGATGCATATTAAGCTATGGAGGCCTGGCATTTAACTGCAGTTCAAAAACGTTTCAGGAAAACCTTTAACCGACTTGAACAATGGTCAAAAGGACTGGCTTTTTGCCGTTCAATGAGAACAAAATTTTACCTTATTCTACGAGTTTCAGAACTAGCACCTTGAACTTCATGGAGTACAACCTGAATACCGGTATACCATTAAAAGAAGTTGACGCGCATTAAAGAACTTGGGAGTGTGGATCTCGAGTCTCCCTTTAAACCTCTCGCTTTTCGCATTGTTCAAACGTAGCCAAGTCTGCGATGTCATCAGTTTGTACCATGTCAAGCGGGCTTACTCCCTCTGATGAAGACTTCTTTGCCAAAGTCTTTCTCGGAACTTGTGCGTGGCCGCAAATTGAAATAGGCTATCCAAGCTATGGAGACCCTGGACTTCCAAAAGGACCGCAATATCCTCGAAAAGGTTCAAAGCGCGTGCAACAAAGCTTCTGACTGGACAGGGCTCATTACTCTATGAAACCCAATCTCTTTCCCCTTGAGGTACAGTCAGCTTCTGAGGTGACCTGATACAAACATTCCGTATCATGTGCGGTCAGGGCTGCTTTCCTTGCACCTGGAGACTTCTTCCAGCTGAAACAACCACGAAAGATTGAGAGGGCATCCACTGAAACAACGTATAACTGGTGCCAGACTGGGTACACGAAAGTTCTCTTCTCCAAGAGAGCGCCTCGACGCTTAGAATGCTCTGCCTTTGGATGTTGTTATGGCTACTTCGGTTGAGCTTTTTAAGAAGAACCTGGACCAGTATAGCAGTGCCCACTATAATTTCCCCAGATCTTTTAGTCACGTCCCAGTTGAATCACACTTTTGATATTACAATATTACTTTTTATATTTCAGTACAATTTGTATACCATTTTTATTATGTCAGTGCCTCGGGTTGGGTATGGTTGTCTTATGATGGCTTATTAGCCAGTAATATACATTATAGTCTCCCTTGTATTTGTCGGTTATATCATTTTGCCTGTATCTCTAGCTGCTCTGTTGCTGCTGGCGAGGGTGAACAGTTAACCCCAAGGCACAACGGTATGAGTGAGTTCTGTAATCTATCGGTGAGTGCCCATGTACCATTGTTACAATTCCCGACCGAAACCGGCAAGACAACGAGCTCGTGGCGCAGTTGGTAGACCCTTGGACTTCTTCCCGACAGGTCGCGAGGTTGAGACTCGGGCGCGTTAGCGCCTGTCATTTGGTATAGCTAACTGATGACGGTAAATAAAACAGAAATAGCCATTCCATTATCCTTTGTCTGTGTCGGTAATATCATATTGCCTAAATAATTAGCTGCTCTGTTCCTGCTGGCTTGGCTCTCAGAATTAAACCCCATGGCACAACGGGATGAATGAGTCCCTGAACCGATCGGTGAGCGCCCAACCAGCATTGCTAGTAGTCCCTGAACAAAAGAGGCAAGACAACGTGGTCTTGGCGCAGTGGCTAGGGCCTTGCAATTCTGACGACAGGTCGCGAGGTTTACCCTCAGGCGCGGCAGATCCTGGAGTTGGGTATGGCTTTCATTAACGGCTTATAAGTCGGAAATAGCCATTCCAGGCTTCCCTTGTCTTTGTCGGTTATATCATTCTGCCTATATCACTAGTTGCTCTGTGGCTGCTGGTGGAGCACTAGAGTAAACCCCAAGGCACTACGGCACGAGTGAGTCCTGTAATCGATCGGTGAGCACCCGACTACCATTGTTAATAGTCCCGAACGAAACCGGCGAGACAACCAGCTCGTCAGCGCAGTGGTTAGATACTCTGGATTTCTGCCGGATAGGTTGGGGGTTGAGTCTAGGGCGCGGCAGTGCCTGCAGTTGCGTATGGCTGGCTGATGACGGCTAATAAGCCAGAAATAGCCATTCCATTCTCCTTTGTCTTTGTCAATTATATCATATTTCCTATATAACTTACTGCTATGGGCCTGCTACTATGGCTATAGAGTTAACCCCAACGCAGAACGGCACGACCTTATCCTGTTACCGATCGGTGAAGGCCAACTCTATTTTTGTATTCCCGAACGAAACCACCAAGACAACATGCTCGTTGCGCAGTGGGTAGAGGTTTGGATTTCAGCCCGACAGGTCGCGAGGTGGTGTTTCGAGTGCGCCAGCGCATGGAGTTGGGTATGGCCGGCTGATGACGGTCAATAAGTCGGAAATGGTTAGTCCAGGCTTTCTTGACTTTTGTCGGTTATATCATTCTGCCTATATCACAAGCTGCTCGGTGGCTTCTGCGGACCTCCAGAGTTAACCCCGAGGCACCAAAGAATGAGTGAATCCTGTAACCTATCGGTTAGCTTCCAATTATCATTGTTTATATTCCCAATCGAAACCATCAAGACAACCAGCTCATGGCGCAGTTGTTAGAGACTTGGTCTTCTGCCCGACAGGTCTCGAGGTTGAGTTTCAGGCACTTTAGAGCCTGGAGTTTGTAATAGCTAACTGATGATGGCCAATAAACCAGAAATAGCCATTCCATTCTCCTTTGTCTTTGTCGGTAATATCATATTGCCTATATTACTAGCTGCTCTGGGCCTGCTGGAATGTGGTTCCAGAGTTAACCCAAAGCAGAACGGCACGAGTGAATCCTGTAACCGATCGGTAAGCGCCCAACTGTCATTGTTAATAGTCCCGAACGAAACAGGCAAGACAACGAGCTCGTGGCGCAGTGGGTACAGCTTTGCAATTCTGACGACAGGTCGCGAGGTTGAGCCTCGGGCGCGGCAGATCCTGGAGTTGGGAATGTCTTGCTGATAACGGTTTATAAGTCGGAAATAGCCTTTCCAGGCTTCCTTATCTTTGTTGGTATTATCTTTTTGCCTATATCACTTGCTGCTCTCTGGCTACTGGCTTGATTCTTGAGTTAACCGTAATGCACAAAGGAACTAGTGAATCCTGTAACCGATCCGTTAGCACCTAACTCCCATTGATTATATTGCCGAACGAAACCGGCAAGACAACTAGCTTGTGGCGCAGTTGGTTGACCCTTGGACTTCGCCCTAAAGGTCGCGAGGTTGAGCCGAGGGCGCGTTAGCGCCTGGAGTTTGGAATGGCTAACTGATGATGGTAAATTAGCAAGAAATAGCCATTCCATTCTCCTTTGTCTTTGTCGGTTATATCATATTGCCTATATCAGTAGCGGCTCTGGGCCCGCTAATATGGCCCTAGAATTAACCCTCAACGCAGAACGGCACGACTGAATCTTGTAACCGATCGCTGAGCGCCCAACTTCGATTGTTAATAGTCCCGAACGAAACAGGCAAGACAACGAGGTCATGGCGAAGTGGGTAGAGCCTTAGATTTCAGTAAAACGACAAGTCGCTAAGTCAAGATTCGCGCGCGGCAGCGCTTGGAAATGGGTATGGCTGAGAGATGACGGCTCACAAACACAAAAAATGGCCAGAACAGGCTTTCTTTGTCATTGTCACTTATATCATTCTGCTTTTATCACTAGCTGCTCTGTGACTGCTGGCGGGGGGCTCTAGAGTTAACACAAAGGCACAACGGCACAAATGAGTCCTGTAACCGATCGGTGAGCGCCCGAATTCCATTGTTTATACTCCCGAAAGAAACCGGCAAGACAACGTGGTCGTTGCGCGGTGGGTAGAGCCTTGACATTGTGACGACAGGTCGCGAGGTTTAGCCTCATGCGTGGCAGATCCTGGAGTTGGCTATGGCTTGCTGAAAACGGCTAATAAGTCGGAAATGGCTAGTCCAGGCTTTCTTGTCTGTGTCGGATATATCATTCTGCCTATATCACTAGCTGCTCTGTGGCTGCTGGCAGATCTCTAGAGTTAATTCCAAGGCACTACGGCACGAGTAAGTCCTGTAATTGATCGGTTATCTTCCAACTATCATTGTTTATATTCCCGAACGAAATTGGCTCTAAAACCTCAAGTCTGACCTCTAAAACCTCAAGTCTGACCTCTAAAAAATCAGACATATATTGTAAAAAACAATGCTACTCACTGTTTGCCAATACTATGTTAGTAGTGGTAAATTTACACGTGCTAAATAGGGTTTTCAAAGGCATTGCCTATGATCCTCACCAAATAAACTGAAACTGAAACTGAGTTAACCCCAAGGCACAACGGAACGAGTGATTCCTGTAACCGATCGGTTATCTTCCAACTATTATTGTTTATATTCCCGAACGAACTTGGCAAGACCACGAGCTCGTGGCGCAGTTGGTGGACACTTGGACTTCTGCCCAACAGGTCGCGAGGTTGAGCCTCGGGCGCGTTAGCGCCTGGAGTTTGGAATGGCTAACTGATGACGGTAAATAAGATAGAAATAGCCATTCCATTATCCTTTGGCTTTGTCGGTGATATCATATTGCCTAAATAATTAGCTGCTCTGTTCCTGCTGGCTTGGTTCTAGAATTAACCCCATGGCACAACGGCAAAAATGAGTCCTGAAACCGATCGGTGAGCCCCCAAATTCCATTGTTTATACTCCCGAAAGAAACCGGCAAGACAACGTGGTCGTTGCGCGGTGGGTAGAGCCTTGACATTCTGACCACAGGTTGCGAGGTTGAGCCTCGTGCGCGGCAGATCCTGGAGTTGGCTATGGCTTGCTGAAAACGGCTAATAAGTCGGAAATAGCCATTCCAGACTTCCTTGTCTTTGTCGGTTTTATCTTTTTGCCTATATCCCTTCCTGCTCTGTTGCTACTGGCTTGATTCTAGAGTTAACCTCAAGGAACAATTGCACTAGTGAGTCCTGTATCCGATCGGTGAGCACCTAACTATCATTGTTAATATTCCCAAACGAAACCTGCAAGACAACGAGCTCTTTGCGCAGTAGGTAGATTTTGGATCTCAGCCCGAAAGGTCGCTAGGTTGAGTTTCGGGCGCGGCAGCACCTGGAGTTAGGTATGGCTGGCTGATGTCGGCTAACAAACGTAAATGGCCAGTGCAGAATTTCTTGTTATTTTCGCTTAAATCATATTGCTTATATCACTGGCTGCTCTGTGACAGCTGGCCGGGCTCTTGAGTTAATCCTTAGGCACAACGGCACGAGTGAGTCCTGTTACCGATCGGTGAAGGCCAACTTCCATTGTTAATACTCCCGAACGAAACTGCCAAGACAACAAGCTCGTTGCACAGTGGGTAGAGCCTTGGATTTCAGCCTGACAGGTCGTGAGGTTGCGTCTAGGGCGCAGCAGTGCCTGGGGTTGGGTATGGCTGTCTGATAGTGGCTAATTATCCAGTAATAGACATAATAATCTACCTTGACTTTGTCAGTCATATCAGCTTGCCTATATCTCTAGCTGCTCCAGCTGCTGGGGAGCTGAAGAGTTAACCCTGGCACAACCGGATGAGTTAGTCCTGAAAACGATCGGTGAGCGCCCAACTTTCATTGTTGAAAGTCCCGATCAAAACTGGCAAAAGAACGAGCTTGTGGCGCAGTGAGTAGTGCCTTGGACTTCTGCCTGAAAAGTCGCGAGGTTGAGCCTATTGTGCGGCAGTGCCTGAATTTGGGTATGTTTGTCTGATGATGGCTAATTGGCCAGTAATAGACACAATTGTCTCCCTTTGTCTTTGTCGGTTATTTCATTTTGCCTATATTACTAGCTGATCTGTGGCTGCTGGTGGGGCTCTAGAGTTAACCTCATGGCACAACGGGATAAGTGAGTTCTATAAACGATCGGTGAGTGCCCAAATTCCATTGTTAATTGTCCCGATCGAAAACCTCAAGACAACGAGCGCGTGTTTTAGTGGGTTTTGCGTTAAACTACTGCCTGACAGGTCGCGAGTTTAAGCCTCGAGCTCCTTAGGGCCTGCGTTTGGGTATGGCTGGTTGATGACGGCAAATTAGCCAAAAATCGCCATTCCGGTCTCCCTTATCATTTTTGGTAGTTTTATTCTGCTTATATCACTAGCTGCTCTGTGACTGCTGTTGGGGATCTGGATTAAACCCCAAGGCAAAACGGTACGAGTGATATCCTATAACCGATCGGTGAGCGCCCAACTTTATTTGGTTAATATTCCCCATTAAAACCAGCAAGACAACGAGCTCATGCTGCAGTGGGGAGAATGTTTGACTTCTTCCCGAAAAGTTGCCAAGGAAAGCTTCGGGCGCGGCGACGCCTTGGGTTGTGGATGGCTGGCTGATGACGGCTTATAAACCAGAAATGGCCATTCCATTCTCCCTTGTCTTTGTCAGTTGTATATTTTTGCCTTTATCACTAGCAGTTCTGTGGCTGCTGGCTTGGCTCTAGAGCAAACCTAAAGGGAAAACGGCACGAGTGAGTCCTGTACTCAATCGGTGAGTGCACAACTAACATTGTTAATTGTTCCGAACGAATGCGGCGAGACAACGAGCTCGTTGCGCAGTGGGTAGAGCCTTAGATTTCTGCCCGACAGGTCGCGAGGTTTAGTCTCGGGCGCGGCAGCGCCTGCGGTTGGGTATGACTGGCTGATGACAGCTAAAAAGTCGGAAATGGCCATTCAGGCTTCTCTCGATTTGTCGCTTGTACCATTCTCCGTATATCACTAGCTGCCCTGTGGATGCTGGCGGGTCTCTAGAGTTAAGCTTACGGCACAACCGGATGAGTAAGACCTGTTAACGATCCAGAGTGCCTGCTCGTGGCGCAGTTGATAGAGCCTTATACTTCTGCCCGAGTTTGTGCCTCGCGCAGCAGCACCTGGTGTTGGGTATGGCTGGCTGATGACGGCTACTAATCCAGAAAATGGCTTTTCCATTCTACACCTTGTCTTTGTTTGTCAAGCATTCTACCTGCATCATCAGCTGCTCTGTGGTTGCTTCTGCTTGTGTCTGAGAGTTAACCCGAAGGCACAACGACACCAGTGAGTCCTGAAACCGATCGGTGAGTGCCCAACTACCATTGGTTATATTCCCCGATCAAAACCGGCAAGACAACCAGCTCGTGGTGCAGCTAGTATAGCCTTGCAATGCGGCTCTACAGGTCACGAGGTTGAGCCTCGGGTGTGGCAGCAGCGCCTGGGTTGGGTATGTCTGGCTGATGATGGCTAATAAAGTTGGAAATGGCCAGTCCAGGCTTTCTTTACCTTTGTCACTTATATCATTCTGCCTATATCACTAGCTGCTCTGGGTTTACAAGCAGGGCTCTAGAGTTAACTCCAAGGCACAACGGCACGAGTGAGTCCTGAAATCGATCGGTGAGGGCCTTTATACCATTGTAAATAGTCCCGATTGAAACCGGCTAGACAGCGAGCTCGTTGCGCAGTGGGTAAGTTCTTCGATTTCAGCCCCACAGGTTTCGAAGTTGAGCCTTGGGCGGGGAATTGCCTGTATTTGGGTATGGCTGGCTGATGACGGCTAATAAGTCAGAAATGGCCATTTGAGTCTTCCTTGTCTGGTTATATCATTCTGCCTATATCACAAGCTGCCCTGTATCTTCTTTGCTTGAATCATCAGTTTTACTCTCAAGACACAACAGCACGAGTGAGTCCTGTAACTGATTCGTTGGCGCCAAACTACCATTGTTTAAATTCCCGAACGAAACCGGCTAGACATCGAGCTCGTGGTGCTGTGTTTAGAGCGTTGGAATTCTGTCCAACAGGTTGCGAGGTTGAGCTTTGGACGTGGCCGCGCCTGGAGTTGGGTATGGCTGGCTGATGACGGCTTATAAGCCAGAAATGGCCATCCCATTACCCCCTTGCCTTTGTCGGTCAAACCATTCTGCCTATATCAAAAGCTGCTCTGTGTCTGCTGGCTTGGCATTTTAGTTAACCCCAAGGAACTTTATGGGACGAGTAGAGTCATCTAACCGATCGGTGAGCGCCCAAATTCCATTGTTAATATTCCCGAACGAAACTGACAAGACAATGAGCTTGTTGCGCAGTGGGTAGAGCTTTGGATTTTGCCTGAAAGGTCGCGAGATCGAGCATTGGGCCTGACAGCGCTTTTGGTTGGGAATGACTGGCAGATTACGTCTTAGAAGCCAGAAATGAATATTACAGTCACCTTTTTCTTTTTCAATAATATCATTCTGCCAATATAACTAGCTGCTCTGTGGCTGTAGTTGGGGCTCTAGCGTTAACTCCAAGATCCAACGGGACAAGTTAGTCCTGAAACCGATTGCTAAGCGCCCAACTACCATTGCTAATTTTCCCGCTCGAAACTGGCAAGAATCTAGCTCGTGGCGCAGCAAATAAATTGTTGGACTACTGTCTGCATGGGCCGCGAGTTCGAATTTTTGGGCCTGGTAGCGCCTGCGGTTGTGCTGACTGGCTGATAACGACTAATTAGCCAGAAATGGCCATTGCAGTCACCCTTGTCTTTGTCGGTAATATATTCTGCCTATATCTTTTATCTGCACTGTGGCTGCTGGAGAAGCTGTAGAGTTTACCCAAAGCCACAACGGACGAGTGAGTCTTGTAATTGATTTGGCGAGAACCCAAATACCATTGTTAATATTCACGATTTAAACCGACAAAACAACAAGCTCGTGGCGCATTGGGTAGAGCGTTGGACTTCTGCCCGACAGGCTGCGAGTTCGAATTTTGGGCCTGGCAGCGCCTGCGGTTGTGTATGACTGGCTGATAACGACTAATAAGCCAGAAATAGCCATTAAAGTCTCCCTTGTCGTTGTCGGTCATATCATTCGGCCTATAATTTTGCCTATATATATATTATTCTGCTCTGTGGCTGCTTGCGGGACAGAGTTAACGTCAAGGCAGAAAGGGACGAGTAGAGTCTTATGTAAGCGATCGGTGAGAACCCAAATACCATTGTTAATATTCCGATCGAAACCGAAAAAACAACGAGCTCTTGGCGCAGTGGGTAGAGCGTAAGACGTCTGCCCGACATGTCACTAGTTCGAACCTCCGGGCGCAGTAGCGCCTGTTGTTTGAAAATGACTGGCTGATAACGGCTAATAAGCCAGAACTAGCTATTCAAGTATCCCTTGTCTTTGTCGGTTATATCATTCTGCCTATATCTTTAGCTGCTCCTGTGGCGCGGCGGGGTTTTTCGTGTTTATTCAAGGCACAACGGGACGTGTGAGCCCTGTAACCGATTGGGAGAGGGTAAAACATAAATTAGGTATATTCCCGATCGCAACTGACCAGAAAATGTGCTCGTGGGTTTAGTGGGTAGAGCGTTGGACTTCTGACCAACAGGGTCGCATGTTCAAGTCTCGAGCGCGGCAGTGCCTCCGGTTGGGTATGGCTATCTGACGACGGCTAACAAGCCAGAAATGGCCATTTCGAGTCTCCCTTGTCTTTGTCGGTACTATCATTTTTTGCCTATATCGGTAGCTTCTCCTTGCCCTTGGTGGGGTTCTACAGTTAAACCGAAGGTACAAAACGGACGTGTGAGTCCTGTCAAAAGATCGTTGAGCGCCAAACTAGCATAAGTAATTTTCCCGATGAACACTGGCAGAAAACGATGTCGTGGCGCAGCGCGTAGGAGCGTTGGACTTCTGTGCCCGACAGGTCGCATGTGTGCAAGCCTCGTGCGCGGCAGCAATCGGTTTAGATATGGCTCATTGATGATGGCTAATTAGCCAGAAATGGCCATTACATTCTCCATGTATTTGTTCGTTATATCATTCTGCTATATCTGCAGCTGCTACTGACCGATGAAAACTGGCATGATCTTGGGGCGCAGTGGGTATAGCGTTAGACTTCTGCCCGACAAGGTCGCAATTTCATACCTTTGGCTCGAGCAGCGCTTCAGTTTGGCAGTTATGGGTGTCTGATGACGGTTAATTAGCAGAAATGGCAATTATAGTCTCCCTCGTCTTTATCGGTAATAGCATTCTGCGTATATCTCTCAGCTGCTGCTTGCTTGCTGGTGGGGCTCGAAAGTTAAACCCAAGGCACTTAGGGACGTGTGATTCCTGTAAACTATTGGTGAGCGCCAAAATAATATTACTAATTTTCCAATTGAAAACCAGCTAGACAACGAGCTCGTGGCGCCGTGATTATGGCGTAGGACCTCTGCCGACAGGTCGCAAGTTCTAGCCTCGTGCGCGGCAGGGCCTCTTTTGGGTATGGCTCTCTGATGACGGTTAATTAGCCAGAAATGGCCACCTCAAGTCACCCTTGTCTTTGTCGGCATTATTATTCTGCCTATATCTGTATCTGCTCCTTGACCATAACTGGTGGGGCTCTGGAGTTAAACCCATCGCACAAAGGGACGTGTGATAACTGAAAAGAGATCGGTGAGCTCGCAAAAACTAACATAGTTTATATTCCTGATCGGAACGGTCATGAAAAGGAACTCGCGGCGCAGTGTGTAGAATGTTGGACTTCTGTCCGACAGGTCGGGAGTTGAAGCCTCATGCGCGGGAAGTGCCTCAGGTCAGGTATAATTGTCTGATGACGGCTAATAAGCCAGAAATTGCCATAACAGTTTGTCTTGTCTTGGTGGTTATATAATTTTCTGACATCTTTAGCTGCTATGTTGCTAATGGCGAGGATCTAGCGTTAAACTTACGGCACAACGTGACCTGTGAGTCCTGTAAACGATCGGTGAGCGAAACTAAAAATTAATGTAATTTTTTCGATGAAAATTGTCAAGACAACAAGCTCGTGGCGCAGTGGCTATAGCGTTGGACTTCTGCACGACGTTTCGCGGTTTCGAGCGTCGGGCACGGCAGTGCATCCGGCTGGGGATTACTGGCTGATAACGGCTAATAATCGAGAAATGGCCATTCCAATCACCCTTGTCTTTGTAGGTAATATAATTCTTCCTATTTTACTAGCTGCTCTGTTGCTGCTGGCGGGACTCTAGATTTAACTCCAAGGCACAACGGAACGAAAGAGTCCTGCATCCGATCGGTGTGTCCAACTAATATTGTTAATATTCCCGATTTAAATTGGCCAGAAAACGAGCTCGCGGCGCCGTGGGTAGAACGTTTGACCTTTGACCGACAGGTCGTGCAGAGTTCAGAATGTCTTGTGCGTTGCAGCGCGCCTCCGGTGGGGTATGACTGTATCTGATAACGTCATCATGGCGGAAAGTATACCCGCCACCCAGTCTCCCTTGTCTTTGTCAGTAACATCATGTTTGCCTATATATCCCGGTGGCTTCTCCCTTGCCTTGCCCTTGGTGGGGGGTTCGGGAGGTAGACCCAAGGCACAGAACGGACGTGTGAGTCCAGTAAAGGATATAGGTGAGCACCACATTAGCATAGAAGTGAATTTTCCTGGTGAAAGCCTGGCAGAGACCAGCGATGTCGTGGCGCAGTGTCATACCGCTTCGGGTCGCAAGTGCAAAGCCTCGTGCGTGGCAGCTCCTCCGTTTGTGTATGTCTCTCTCTTATGATGTCGAATAAAGCAAATGAAATGGGGCCATTACAGTCTCCTCTTGTTTTGTTGGTATTATCATTCTGCCTTTGTATCTTAAGCTGCCCCTCTTTGGTGTGGGCTCTGAGAGTTAAACCAGAGGCATGTAATGGGACGTAGCCAGTCCTGTTAACGATCGGTGAGCGCCAAACTAACACATGGTAACGTTTCCTTTATTGGAAACTCTCGAGATAGCAAAGAGCTCGTGGCGCAGTGGTTGAATCGTTGGATTTATTCCCCTGCAGATCGCAAGTTCAAGAGCCTCTTGCGCGGCGAATGCTAGCTTCGTTTGGGTACTTATGGCTGTCTGATGACGGCAAATATAAGCCAGAAGGAGCCGTACGGTATTTCTTGTCTTTGTCGGTATTATATAGTAGCTTCTGATTATCTCTTGCTGCTATGTGTTGCCGCTACTGGCGGGGCTCAAAGAAGGTTATGCTTAAAGGCACAACGGGTCGTTTTGATTCCTGTATAAACGATCGGTGAGCACCAAACTTATATTAATGTAACTCGATGAAAATGGCGAGAAAACGAGGCTCAGTGGCGCCTGATGGGTATGGCGTTGGACTTCTGCCCGAAGGTCAACGAGTTCAAGCTTCACGTTGCGCAGCTTGGCGCCTCCGTTTGAGTGGCTCTCTGATGATGGCTACAATTAGCCAGAGTATGGCCATTACATTCTCACTTGTATTTGGTAGTTACATATCGATTCTGCCCACTATCTCTGCAGCTGCTCGTATTTGCTTCTACCGGTGGGGCTCATAGTTAAAACCCGCGGCACAAAGGAGACGTTTTGATTACTGAAGAGCTATCGGAGGCAACCAGCTAAGCATTAGTGAAGATTTTACCGATGAGGAAACTGGCAGAGACAACGAGCTCGTGGCGCAGTGGTTATTTTATTTGACTTCTGCCCGACAGATCCGCAGAGTTCTAGTCTCGGTCGCGGCAGCTCACCTCAGATTAGGTTTGGCTGATATCTGATGACGGATAATAAGCCAAGGAAGTGTCGTTAGAGTCTCTCCCCGATCTTTGTCCACGGTTTTTATCGTATTCCTATATCTGCAAGCTGCTGTTTTGCTGCTGGTGAGGCATCCTGTGAGTTCAGCCAAAGGACACTAAAGGGACGTGTGAGTTCAGCTTCAAACTATCGGTGAGGCGCAGAAAAGTAATGTGTGAGTAATTTTCCCGGTGAGAAACTGGCTGGACAAACAGAGCTCGTAGCGCGCAGTAATTATGGCGTTGGACGTCACGCCCGACGGGTCGCAAAATCTAGCCTCGTGCGTGGCGGGGCCTCCGTTTGAGTATGGCTCTCTGATGGAAGGCAAAGAAGCCAGAAATTGCCATTGAAATCTCTCGCACTTGTCTTTGTCGGCTATATATCGTTCTGCCTGTATCTGTGGCTGCTCCTTGCTACTGGTGGGGCTCTGGAGTAGAGCCATGGCACAAAGGGACGTGTGATTAGTGAAAACTATCCGGTGAGCGCTTAAGTATCATTAGTTATCTTACCGATGGAAATCTGCTGAAAACAACCTAAAGGCGCAGTGGGTAAAAGCCCGTATTAAAGAGATCTGGCCGACAGGTCGCAATATCAAACTGGCACATTGGCGCCTCCGTTGGGTATCTGTCACAGTGACGTTTGATTAGCCAGAAGCAGCCATTACAGTCTCCCGCTGTCTTTGTCGGTAATGGCATTCTGCCTATATCTGTAGCTGCTACTTCCTACTAGTAGGGCTCTAGAGTTAAAGCCAAGGCACAAAGGGACGTTTAATTCCTGAAAACTATCAGTGAGCGGCTTCACCATTAAATCATTTTTTAACGATATTAAGAAACGCCTGGAACAACGACCTCTTGGCCTTGTGGTTATAGCGTTGACTTCTGCCCGATAGGTCATAAAATTCAAAGCCCCGGCAAGGCAGCTCTCTCTGTTGGGTATATGGCTGTCTGATGACAGTTCATAACAGAAGTAAGCCATTACTGTCTCCCTTGTCTTTATCGGTAATAGCTTTCTGCTGCTTATATCTCTAAGCTGTTACTTGCTACTGGTGGGGCTCTTGAGTTAAACCCAAGCACAAAGGGAAATGTGATTCCTGAAACTATCAGTGAGCTCCTAAGAAACTAACATTGTTAATTTTACCGACGAAACTGGCAAGAAGGCGACCTTTGGGCGCAGTGTAATGGACTTCTGCTTGACAGGTCGCAATTTCAAGCCTTTGGCGCAGCAGCGCCTCCACTTTTGGTATGGCCGTTTGATGACGGTTAATTGGCCAAAAATGGTAAATTACAGTCTGCCCTGTCTTTTGGTGGTATGTCATAATTTACTATATCTGTGGCTGTTGCTTGCTGCTGGTGGGAATCAGGTTACACCGCAGGAAGCATAGGGACGTTTGGTTCACCTGTAAATATCGGTGGTATAGATTAATAATTTGAAGATTTTACCGGTGAAACTGATGAACAACTTGAGCTCGTGACGCGAAGTGGGTATTGCGTTGGACTTCCTGCCCAACAGGTCATAGGATAACCATCGAACCGCCAACTCATCAATACATATATCAGGTGCCGGCGAATCACTACCCGCAAAGGGAACTGATGAGCGCGGTGCTACAACGTAACATACGTTTTACTAAACCAGATCGGTGAACGCCACGGTTGCGAATTCCATATCTAAAAGAATATAACAACGCATCAAAGGTAAAGAAGCAAGAACCTGGGATTGGGTATGACTGGCAAAGACGACAAAATAAAATGGACACATGGCTCAATGTCACAGTGTTACACTCAATGATCAAAGTCGTAGTTCAAAATCGGATGATCCAGACCTGTGATTGGGTATGACTGGCAGATGACGGCTAACAGGCTAGAATGGCCATTTTGAGTCTCCCTTGTATTTGTAGGTTCCATTTATAAAATAAATAATAATAAAGTCGCTCCAAAACACAGCATCAAATTAGCCAACTTGCTTCAGATAAATGAACCTGAATCTTTTCCAAAGTACATATTCCCGATCGCAACCGACGAAACCTTACCAGCCCGTGGATCAGTAATATTAGTTTGTTAAAGCTCAATGAATAAAGAGTCGCGGATTCTAATCTTGGTGATCAAACCCTGGAATTTGTAGTGCTGACTGACTGATGATGGCTAATCCAGCCAGAATTAGCCAGTTCCATTGTATTTGTCAGTTTCATCTTATCAATATATATGTATCGGGTCCTTTATACGACATCCCACGAGGAGGCTCTTAAAGTTGTAATAGGGCACATCAGACACAAGTTTTTCCATAATACGACCACGAACTGCTTACTTCCATATGTCACATATTTCCGATCTGGCAGAAGAAATAAACGGACCTTGGCTCAATTTAACGGTATTTCACTCAATGACAAAGAAGCCGGGTTCGAAACTCAGATATGGTGGAACCTGGGATTGGGTATGACGCTATTTGATGACGTCTATTAAGTAGAAATTACCATTCCAGTATACCTTATTTTTAATGGAACATGTATCAATATATATATGAGTCATTTTGCGTGCTCACTTGGGGGCTGTAAGAGTAAGTTCAAGACACAACGGAAAAAAGTGTTCTTCAGTTCGGTGAAGGGCAGTTCTTCATTAATCCATATTCCTGATCGCAGCGGACAAATAAACGGACACGTGTCTCCAGTATTACGGTGTTGCTCCCGCAATGACCATACCGTTGCGTGTTCGAAACTCGGGTGATCAGAACTTGGTATTGGGAATGACATTTGATGACCCGGCTAATAAGCTAAAATTGGCCATTTTGGACCCCTGTTATTCGAAATATGTATCAGTCACTATGCAATACCCACGAGAGGCTATACTGGAGTGGAGGCTCAAGGCACAACTGTTAGTAAGTATTCCTTCAACGGATCTGTAGGCACCACGTTCATGGCCCAGGATTATCCATTCAATCTCTTTTTTGTAATTTGTTGGTTCCCCCTTATTGAATTTATATGTCAATTCATATGCGACAGCCCGAGAACAAAAAAGGAAGCTCAAAGCATAGCTTAGTTATATGTTCTTTGCACAGATCGGTGAACACCGCAATTCCAAAATCCATATTCCCGATCTACAAGAGCAGGGCACGTAAATCTCAATTTTAGATCGTTAAGTAAAGAGACCAAATTTATATGGTTAGAATATCGGCGTGATCAAACCTGGTTTACGTTATGACATACTGATGATGGCGTATAAAGCCGAAATATCCATTCCTTTCTCTTGTATCTGTCCTCTCCACCTTATCAATAAATGTGTAAAATTCGCTGTGAT
Organism: Schistocephalus solidus; assembly: GCA_017591395.1. Taxonomy (NCBI): domain Eukaryota; kingdom Metazoa; phylum Platyhelminthes; class Cestoda; order Diphyllobothriidea; family Diphyllobothriidae; genus Schistocephalus; species Schistocephalus solidus. Next base: position 18,741 of record WEDG01013524.1, read on the forward strand.
GGCACAAGGGCTCTGAGTGGGCTCCAGAGAGCTTTTATTGGAACATAAAATGTTCCTTAATCAGATGTTCAGACTGGCATTCACGATCCATATATCCGATCGCAAATGAAACCACAAAACAACAGCGTGGATATATCTTATGCTGTTAAACTTGGTGACAAAAGTCGGCGGATCAGTCTCGTGTGATCGATGCGCCCGGAATTGGGTATGATTGGCTGATAAATTCATGTGTTCGCAAATAACAAAACAACGGACTGGCTGAATGTACAGTGTGACATCAGTAATCCCGAGAAGGTCGCGGAGTTCGAACTAGTGTAATTCTTCAAAGCCTCAGGATTTGAAGGTATGAATGGCTGACGATGACTAAAGATCTATGAAAAGCCATTTCCGATCCCCTTTTATTTTGTCAGTTCAACCTTATCAATATATGCTAAATTCGCTGCTTAGGACGTGCCACACTTCTAGGGCTCAAGGTGTGAGCTTCCAAGGCACAACGGAACATATCAATTACGCTACATAATCAGATCGTTAGACGCCCTGCATTTTAATGTCCATATTTCCGATCGCAACCGACAAAACCAGCCCCGGGCGCATAGCTTAACGCATGTACACTCAATTGCAAATGTCATGGGTTCGAAATAGTATTGAGAATCCAAACATGGGGATTGTGTAGTTATCTGATAATGACAAACATAGAAATGGTCATTACGTTTTTCCCTTGTATTTCAGTTTCCATCCTTTTAATAATAATGTATGTCAGGCGTACAATGTAACGGCTGCGAGGGCTCTGCAGAAAGTGAGCTTCAAGGCAAAAGACCATTGCGAGTTCGCTGCAGATCAGCGATCCACCCGCACGTTTCTAAATTGGCATTTTCCGGTATCTCTTGCGCGTCGTCGGTTCCATCTTAATCATGTATATTGTCAAAATCGCTATGCACCTGCCCGTGAGGCTTCGAGTAAGCTCCAGGCATAGGACGGAAGAAAAGAGTTCCTTCTCAGATCAGTACTGATTACCATTCGTGCATGAGTCCATATTCTCAATCCTATCACCAGAATAATATAGACGGGCAGCTGGCTTACATGTTGCAGTTCAACGCATTTCAATGGCCAGGGACATTGGGTTCGAAACTCGGGTGATCAAAACCAAGATTAGGTATTACTGGCAAATAACGGCTAATAAATCCATGCCAGCTATTTCAGTCACCCTTTAAAAATCATTAAAGTTAAGCCCAAAATTTAACTCAATGCTGGTAAAAACAGGCTGTTCTTTTGTTTAACCAGCAAAGGTAGATTTTTTTTTTTTTTTTCAATCTATTAAATATTTGAATAGTTTTAACCTTCCTTTAACAGGACAAACAGTTATGAGAAATTAAAGTATTTGTGGAAGCATCATCTTCTAGTCCTGACAGTATCACGTTTTGAACTGTTGGCATCATTTTTCACGAGATAACCTTTTTCATTCCATCTATCACTATGCTGTGGTATGGCGTCTTCGGAAAATCGCCATCAATTGCACGCAGTACGTGCATACTAGCTGTTTCTGTTTACTTGGAGGTTTTAGACGGCACTCAGTAGCTGAAGCTTCGCAGAAACATCGTCGTGCGCACGAAAGCCATTGATGCAAACCGAAATCATGCGCGTGTTGTGCTCACTGCCTTGTGAATAAATTGCTAGGCGCACGCAACACGTGTGCAGTCAAGAAAAATGCACGCATGGACGAGATCTTGCTTGAACTGCTTCGCGGTCCGGAAATTCTTTCTTGTTATTTTGAGTAAGGAAGGTGTTCATTTGAAAATATGACATAATAACAGTAAGATCAATCCAGTTTTATAGCAAATATCCAGAATCTGATCAAGACACTACAAGAGCTCTAAAGCGGACATTAAATGCCCACGCATGATAGTCAGCAGTATGTTGCTTAGACCACATCCGTAATGTTGGGAGTGCTACTGCGACAGGCAAGAAGTAAACGCAAGATATCTCAAAAAGTGCATGTGCGTTAGAGGTGAAGTGCGTTCGAGATGTAGTAACCTTTAGATTGGGTACCCAATTGCTGAATTTCCCAAATATCGCCATTCATCCGCTGGTAGCATGCATATTACCGCAGGCCACAGTTGAAATGCGATCTGTTATCCGCCGAGGCAACTTTGCGTGTGTTACAACAGCCTCGTTTCCAGGAATAGAGTCATCTCTCTTGGCTGCATATCGCTCCGTACCAAAACCAACCGTTGTCATCATCGATCTACTTTGTACAATTCGCAGGCTGTCTCCATAACAGGGACTCTGGATTCCTGAATACGTTACCAATGTGGATTTATCTATGGCACATGGAGCAATTGAAAATTAATATAAAACGGGACAAAGGGATTGTATTGACCTTATCTTTTGCACACGAGACATGTTTCACGTATTTTGCATTGGCCCTATATCGGACCTTTTCTCGTCGAGATTGAGTTCAATTAGGAGAACTCGCACAAAGGGCGGATATATCAATTCGCCGTTTTTCCATAAGATGAATTAATATTTTTTGTCTTTTTGTTTGATTATTTCCCGCTCTTCTTCTGAAGATATACATTTTATGTTTTTCGGTGTATAGGTATTGTAATGCCGATAAACTGAGAGTTATGACTCTCACGAAAAATGCCAAGTGTCATGTACAGGGTAAACTTTTCTTAGCAGCCTCGTTAATGCATATAATAAATGTTAAAGTGCAACTGCCGATGAATTTACACGGTATTCAGGACACGGACACATCAAAGATAAGCGGGTATGTTGATTATGGCGATCATATAAAATGCTTAATTTTAATATTTTTGTCGTTTAAAAATTTACTCAGAATCGATAGAAAAAGTACAACGTACTGTGCCTTCTGTCCTGTATGCAAAAAAATGGCGATCGTTCTAATAAAAGACTAGCATGCAGTATACGTCTAATTCCATTTTAAATTGGGCCTCTCGGAACGTTTTTTGGCGGAACTAATTGACCCTGTGACCTATGTTGTGTACACCTCTCCCTCAACCAGAGAAAAAGCAGGCGGACCCACGTGGCACGTGAATCAACTGGACGGAAAGCAAATAGGCTGCACTGCAGCATCTCCATAATGTGAGCAGGAAAAGAAAACAAACCGTTATGGATAGTGAAATTGTTTCAAAAATTACGACGCGAATAAGAGAAGCAAAACGGAAATAATTTCAAACGACGTATGACATAGTCAAAAATACATGAAATGAATATTTTTGACAAAAGATTATACTAATGTATATTGTTCATGCATTGAAATAGTTCACCTTACCTAGTACAGTTTTGGCGTGAACATTTATAAGTTAATTTAATAAATTTAGTGGTAATCATTTTTAGTTTTGCATGTTGATTTATTTGTTCACAAAAACAGTCAAAGCTTTTTAATATTTATGTTACTGACCAGTAAGGAACATTACAACGAACGTTAATAAAATTTTTGTAAAATAAGGCAAACAAAATATAAAAGATATTTTTTAAAATGAATTTATGCAAAACTGTAAATGCTTAACAAAACAAATAATGGCATATTCTTGAATATTATTTTTGAAAATATGATAATGCTCATATAACATTAACATCCTTGTCGTTATTGTGTTCTTAATTATAAGTATCGCAAGATCTGTGCCCTCAAAACATCCCGTCCGGATTGTATTTCCGGATGAAGAAGTGCACGCTGCATGGCATATAACTGCGTATAGCCATCACCTCTTGTGAGAGTCGTGAATACCAACAACTACCAAAGTGTTCATGCGAGCTGCTCCGAGCGCTGCAGGACTTTCGAAACCCTTCCGGAAGTTTTGTTTAACCAAAGTGGGCTGTCGGAGGCAATGCGCTGCAGTCAGCGAGGGATTTGCTGATTGAGTGTTCCTCACAGTAGGGATAAGATCCTATGAATGACGAGCACAGTTCCAGCGAGTTGAACGACCAATGTATATGTTGAAGCTGCTTCCATATGTTTGATATTAAAAGGCAAATACTGTTTGAGTAAATGTAGTTCTGGCCCCTCTTATTTAATATGAAATCCTCTTTTTTTCATTTTGTAACACTAGTTATTGCGCCATGGCATTTCAAAAGGTGTTTTCAACGAAAGAATGGGACGGTGAACTGGCTAAATGCAGCAGCTTTCAATGGAAATTGATCAATGCACACTCGCTATTCATTATTTCGTTGGGTTGACGGGGATAGTGTGCCACGTGCTTCAAACTAATCCCAAAATAATGTATTCTGTACTGTGGTCTGCTGTTCAGTAAGTGAGCTTGCAGGTAAAGCATGGCGTTGTGTGATAATGTAGTTTTAATGGGGCATGAAGTCTGAGTTCCTGCGTTACCTCACAATAAATGTATTGTACATGTGGTATTGAAGCCGCCATTTTGTATATGGATATATACACGTTCGTTTGCGCCATACTACTAACTAATATTTTGACATTTTTCATCTTTTTCTATATGGTAGCTACTTACAAAGCGCGGTGTTTGAATGATAAAATAAATAGTTTAAAAATATGATCTCACAAGAGACATTTGACATCAATCGTTCACGCTGCATATAACAGTTTGACATCAGGTTACTGCAGAGGGCATGATTAGTGATATTTACAGCAACAAAAATGAAACACCTAACCTGAAGATAATAGATTTAACAAGAGAATTATTATCAATAGTAAGGTAGCATGTAGAGATAGGAAAATGCTTACATGCCAGAATCCAACTGTGTAGAGTTGAACGAACTTTTATTTCTTGAAAAGCTGAATTTGTATTGCCGTTGGATGAGCGAGGAACATCGCAGGCAGTTGGAAACCAGATCAATTTCAACAGCTTTATGTATTATATGAAGAATTATGCAAAAAGTATCTTTTTGGATAGGACAAAGGTGCCCATAGTGATAAAAATGTATTTGAAATACATTAAATCAATGTCCAATAGCTTTGGCAGTTGCAGTCATCAACCGGCTTACAACGAAGCGTGCAACTTTGGTTTTCAAAATTAACTGAATAAAACAAGCTTTGATTTCAGATGCAAGTATATCACCTCTCTGTTTCTCATGCACAGAGTTTCTCATGGAAGTTTAATTTGATTTTACAATTAGATTATTTTCTGATGTTACCTTGGCAGAAACTTTGACTTTGTTGGAATAAGTTACATATTTAATATTTTATATTTAAAAGCCTATCATGTAGATTAGTGTTCTTACATCGTACACTTTGGCTCACTGCGTAACCAATAGGTACATATTAAGGAGGTTATGCCAAACAGATTACAGTGCGGCTGTAGTTTGCATTTTGTAATTCTACCTTCCAGAATTAAATTAAAGACGTTTTGTTCGTTCGGTACTTCTCATTCTTGAATATTGCCCTTCTTGCTTTAGTTCACAGAACTCATCTAGCCCGTTCTACAAATTTCCTAAGATATTTCAAAAAGAACTCCTGTATTGGACTCTTTTAGATAGTCTCTACTCAACCAGATGCTGCCAGCTGACGAATTAAAATGTATTCAGTTAAGGAAAACTGGATGCAGTATTTTTATCTCTTTTTGACTAAATCGTCTTGCTTTTGTGCCAAAATGGCCGGTCAAAATTAACTTACGTTGGCGCTGCTTGTAAAGCCCGCATTCCAGTAATAATTTGACCTCCTCCTGCATTTTGCGTCAACATGCCCTCTATGTTTACGAGAAGCATGCGTAAAGTTTTCTTTGGAAAAGTCGTCGATTTTACTAAAGGTCGTTAAGTGGTCTATCTTCATTAAACCAAAGAGACTGCTACATTGTAAAATTATTATAGTTTATTACCCTTATTTTTCAAACGGCTTATGCCTTGGCTCCGGTAAAAGGACCATTGGAAATTTCAGGCGCTTTCTTGGAAACAATGTTTCTCTACTAGCCAGGTTCACGGAACCATGATATCAATACCACCGCTTATTCAAGTTATTTGATCATTACTTATTCCTAAACAGCTCCGTCTCATTTGGATGCTGAACCATCATCAAATAGAGATTCGCCTCCTCGGATGCACAGGGCCTCAAGTTCACTAAAACCATTTCTTGAGGATTTTTTCGTGCGCCCTGGTGATCAGAACAGAAGAACATATCTAAGTTTATAATCTCGTATTGAACACATACTTATTGGCCTTGACTAAACCCTCACTTATTTTCGCCCAGAAGGTTCTATATATCCTAACTGTATTCCAGTAGTTGCTTTCAGTTATTAATCAATTTTTTAGGTTGGCGTTTTTACACCGCCTATTGTCGTCTTCACAAGCGATTAAAACATCGCAAACTATTGCCTAACTTATAGCTTTTTGCCTTAATTAATAAATATGGCCCGCAATAAATCGGGATATATTCT
>WEDG01013529.1:0-26247 GCA_017591395.1 Schistocephalus solidus
TGTTCGCTTCACACGTATCAACCGAATCGCCTGGACAGTGGTCTGATTGTGGAGGTGGGGGAGAGAGTGAGGTCGAGAGCTCAGCGTATTTTCATTACTATAAACAATCTGAGGCGCTTGAAACTATCACGCAGCGCTAAAAGCCATGGCTTGGAATGTTGCCAACTGACGGGATAACTCGGACCGCGTGTTCAGCCCAATGTGTGTTTAGTGTGGAGTGGCTGACGGGCGGATTGAGAGTCAAGCTGCAATGGCTCCTTCTTAATGTGGCCTTTAGGGCACTCTTACTCCGTGGGATCCGAGCCAGGTGTGGTGGTACGCCCAGGGGCGGCTCCGGCCGCGCCAGCCACATGCACCATCTCCAATCTCCGGACTTCTTGACTCTGTCATGACACTAGGCTCAGGTGGGGCAGGAGGAGAGAGTGCAGTAGATGCAGCACACGTCTAGTATCACTAAATCACGCGCAAGTCACTGTCCCTACACCACCCTTCCGTGGAGCATACGGTGGACATCCTCGGACTACGACAGTCGAACTGTCGTGTCATCGTGTGGAGGAATACGTGACCCGTATTGCATTTGTGTGGCCACTCCCCGTTCGTGTAACCTGTCATAGCTGGACTGCCAGGCATATGCGAGGTAACATATGTGAGACCATCTACGTTGGTTTGATCATTCCAAAGAGGATTGTAGCAATGGGTTGGAAGAATTTCGGGCAGTTATCGATCTCCCGAAATTTTATCCGTAATTATGAAATGTATTTTCAATTAGGACATATTTCTTAAATGGGTTTGTTATGTTGATTCTCATGGGGTATACTCCCCTAATTAACCAAGGTGCCGGCTTCTAAATACATTTATTTCCGGTCGTCAACTAAACCCTCACTAGCGACAAAGCAACCTCTTATGTGGTATGTATTTTTTCTATTGATTTTCGATATCCTGGGAAACGAAAACATATTTCATCGAAGCCAAACTCAAAAGTAGTCTTTCCTGTATATAGTTGACAGTTAATTAAGTCTACTTCGAATGTTATGCTCAAAAAAGTATGTTTGGCTCTAAAAAGTGTATAATCCTGAGCTTCGAATAGCATACGTTCTGTCCTTGAAGTACTGCTTCTAATAAATTACATAACATAGCTTACAACCATTAAAAACGTTAGCAACACAATATCACATCTCCTTAATGCCGAATCATACAAATTATGAACTGGAATCGGTAACCATAAATAAAACGGCAAATCGGGACGAAAATTATTCGAGTTTTGCAAACAATTTTCAAAACCTAAATATACCCGTCAAATCAGTGTGAAATATAAGGAATAAATGATTTTCTGTCAGATGATTTCAATAAACTATAGTTTTGGACAATTTTTCTAGATAAAATATGTGTATACAAATTTATAAGGGGTCAAAATCAGAAGCAGAAAAGGATGCTATAGCGCGGAATTATGTACCCTTTCTGGCTCAACTACAAAAACCACCGCAGGCCCGTGCCTAGCCACATTATGCCAGAGCGGCAGACTTCATTGCGGCACCTTGGGCTGTTCATGTAAGTTTTTAGACAATCCAGTGGGCAGGGCAGACAATCCTGGTCGCATGGGAACTGGCTCGCTAAAAAGTGAACTTCACGGCTCTCCTTAGGACTTGTTTCTTCGAACAAGACCGACGGACGAGGAGGAGGAGGAGGGAGAGAGGAGGAGGATGAGAAGGAGGAGGAGGAGGAGGAGGAGATGGTTGCCTGATGCAGCCGACGCCCAAAGGCCGAGCGAGGGGTAGTCCGAGCCCCTTGCCGCATAAGAACGATGTCTGAGAGGCTGCCCAGCGATCCTGCGAGAACAAATTCACCATCCTCGTGCATGCTTATGTTTTCTCTCCTACAAGCCTCGATGGCCACTTCTGCCTAATATCCGCCCATCATCCTCGCGAAAGGTCCAAGGACTGAGAAATCAACTACCCTCGGCACAACGCCTCCTCCGGCTCGCACTGAACTGGAGTTACCCTAGGTCCTCGTAAACGGTGACCGGCGAGATGTGAAACTTCTGTGTGGAGCACCGCCTTGTTGTCTGGGTTGGAGCTGCGATTTGACCCTTCAGGTAACCTCAAGGCCAGCAAAACCTGGAAATGGTAACTTCTGGAATTACCGCATAGGACCGAAAAGTCGACCGGACACCAGCAAAATGCATAAAACCTCGAAATGGAACGAGTACATTCAGGAAGTACATGCAACCGATAAGACTCCATGGAGGAGCCTTTGGGGCAGATATTTGATCCGGTCCATTTTTACACTGAACTTGAATAATGCCACAGAAAACAGCCTACTGCCTCATACTCTGCGAATCCGAGCTGCTAGATTCTTTACACACTGACCCCTGCCCTCCATGCCGTGAATCAGACTAAAACCTCCTGCGATCCCTTTGAGATGGTGAAGAAATTCTCGAACCGGCCATTTTACTGATCCCTATAGCTCGCTAGGTTTGCTCCAATGGGAAATCGAGTTGAGTGTCTGACGCTGCGCAAGTATACCTGCGCACCATAAACCAATTCAGCGCTTATAACCAGGGCTGTGCACACTCCCTGGCGGGCGCGGTGACGCCGTCCACACCGGAACTCCGAGCTACTGCGTCTCCCAGATATTGATCGCTGGTTACCGCGTGACCGTTTGCGAGGGTACCTTTGTAGACCCGAGTATCGCACATAATAATGGAACGGCGGTAGTGGACGCTTAACGAATCCGTTAATGCGGGCACCACCGTCTCCTCTCACCCTCGAGTTCCGCTATTGTCCGTCAGGTCCCGTACCTCAATCGGCGTGAGCACCCACTGCCACAATTAACATGCCATCCGAGCGCAAACCGATGGGGTACCGGACCCGCGCATCAATAGTTTAGCTGCTGGACTTCTAAACCAAACTGGATCGGGGTTCGAGTCGCAGGGATCATGATTCCCGAGGTTGAGGCCAATGTCAGTGCATGATGATGGGCTATCAGCCAGTGATAATGCTGGCTCGTCTTTGCCCCTAGTGCTCCTCTTCGCCAGTACTGCAAGACTCCAGCCCCGTTTCATCATAAAAACTGATGCCCGAGCGTCTCTTACGAAAATGCGATTGCGAACAGTCAAAAGCGCACGCTGGCCCGGCACTGAAATTCAGCCCCGCAGTAGCGGGCCACTTTTCCTCAGAGAGTTTGACTGTCCTCCCTGCAGGCACCCTTTGCTGAGGGATCTAGCGGAGCTGACGCATGCATGAGTCCTTTGCGCCGAGAGGATGGTCACTTTCTTTCAGGTTCTGCCCGCCTCTCCCTGGTCGTCGAGGGCCACCGGTTCAGTCCCGCAGCCGGCTCTCGTCGCGGCCTGGAGGGTGGGTCACCGGTCGACCGAGCTACAGGCATCGCCGTTGCCGCCGTGTTTTTGATCCGACATTTTCAGTAAAACCATTTTCGCCTTTGATCTGCATCCGACCAAAGCTCTCACGGCGTGACGAGATGACTGGATGTGGATTTGGCGGGCGGGGAGGATGGTAAGAAGCGGTTTCGGGAGAGAGGGTATGGCCGAGGGTGGTAGGCGGTTCCCTGTCCGCACACCGATGCCAGTTCTTAGTTGGCAGCTTTCTGGTGCGTGAGCAGGGCGAGGGTTATAGCCTGCTGCCACGTCTCGCCGTCTCAGGTACTCTCTGCGGGTCCGGTCTGGCTCCGGCTCAAGCACGTCTGCGCGTTACGTGCGCGGATGAGTTCCGGCATATTGGCTCTCCGTTAAGGCTCACTCAACCGTTAATCACGCTGTCTGATGTATAGCATGAGCCGCTTTCTGAATCTCACGTCAAACCCTCTTTTCTATTTTATAGCTTCCCCGCACCTCCTGGCCACTATTCTCCGGACCTGAAACCGCTTTCCTACCCCGTACTCCTTTCCTGGTTTCTTTTGCTCACTATTCTGTGCCATCTACTCGAGCCTCTTGAAACCCTCACTCAACTTTCTTTCTCTCCTCCTTTCTTCTCCTCTTCCGCTTCTCTTCATTTCTTCTCTTCTTTCTTCCTTCTCTCTTCTTCCTTCCTTCTTCTCTTCTCTCCTCTCTCCTCCTCTTCTTCTCTCCTTCTTCTCCTCTTCCTCCTCTCGTCTCCTCTCCTCTCTCTTTTCTTCTTCCTTCTTCTTCTCTCTCTTCCTTCTCTCTCTCTCCTTCCTCCTCCTCCTTCTCCTCCTTCCTCTTCCTCCTTCTTCTCTTCTTCCTTCGTCTCTCCTCCTTCCTTCTCTTCTCTCCTCTTCTCTTCTTTCTTCCCCTTCTTCTTCTTTCTCCTTCTTCTTCTGCTTCATCTCGCTCGTTTTCTGTCTCCTTCCTTAAATGTGTAATATCTACTGTGTAGCGCTTCTCCCACAGTCCTGTACCTCTTATTGGGGAAGGGACTCCGCGCTTACTTTTTCTTAATAAAATCGTGCTGCCAGCACATGATGGTTGAAAAAGTAGCTCCTTCGAGCGGATTTGAAACAAATCGAGGGAGTAATTTTGGGGACACTTTTCGAATAAAACCGTGCTACCTTTCGGTAGATCACGCCTGACTTAGTACATTGTCAGTGACCGTACAGGTGCATGTGAAATGATTTCGCCCGACCGCGCACTAGTGAAACGTAATTCCCTGACTTGGTAGTTCTGGCCTCGCTAAATCAACGTACCGGAAACCGGCGTGGCTGTAGAAATGTAGATCCCTTCAAAACTTCACCAATTCAGCACCGGTGATCAAGATCGCTATCTATTGCCACCGAAGTGGTTCGCGCAGTATCCCACTCTTTTGTACGGGAATCCGACATAATTCTTTTAATGGTGCTTTATTCGCTGCGGAAATCTCAATGTCTGCCCTGCCCACAGAACCACAGTCCGGCTTTCAACAAACCACAATTACAGATATGTGTATTCCTTTGAACCACTTTTGAAAAACTTGTGAGTGTCTCGGTGGGATCTCGAACCCGCTATGTGCTGCTATGCACTAGCCAACGCTCTAGCTAACTGAGCTTTCAGGGAGGCCCCCACCGGGGAGCTCATTGGTTTATGCACACCAATACCGGCAGTGTTCGCCCAGCCCTTCTGCAACATATGGAAATCAAACCTCATGTATTGTGATATTAACTGACTGGGTCGCGCAGTGACTCCAGGCAATCACATCCAGAATCCACCAGATGACGCAGTGACTCACCTCACATCCTGAATTGAGAAGCCTCTACCCCACCCGTGGCGGTACGGGTGGTGGTGGTGGTGGTGATGGGCGCAATGGTGCCGGTGGGTGATGGCGGTGTTTATCTTTTGGCGCTGGTTGCCGGTGGTGGAGGAGGTGTATGGTAGGAGGAGTGAACAGAAAGAGGGTTTTCGCCCACGACCAGCAGGTCGCATCTGGTAACTTTCCGCTGAGTACGTGCTCAGAGGTGACTGCTGACTCACCGACCTGCGTACAGTAGAAACGGCAACTGGTCAGGCTTTCTTTGGCCTTCGATTGGTATTTGCCTTCGTCGCCTTTGTATGTTAGGTATGTATCGGAGTAATCACACGTCTCCACTGGACTGTCTAGTTTCGGAATAAAACCTGCTGTTGCGTATTAATTTCTCGGTAAGAGTGTCCGTGAGTAGGGGGCATCTGCTCCAAATGGACTTCGCGGCATTTTCGCAACATGGATTGGATGGCAGGTGCCTTGCTCCGCAAATGTTACCATTCAAGGCTGACGTTGATGCTCTGATGGATGGCCTGCCCTAGTCGCACTCTCTAGTCTCACCCGTGCAACCTTTCAGCGGCGGTTGCTGAACTCCAGTAGTTGCTATCCAGCCTGCAATCGTACCCGATCGCAGAGAGGGAGAGTAAAGGGTTCAGTGGCCTTTTCGATGCACTGTTGAAATAATTTCGCAAATTCACCGCTTGAGTGGGGAGCTTCCAGCCAGTAAGAAGCGGAGACAAGCAAAATGAAACTCAACTTTTACCTAAGAACAAGAAGAAAAACTCCAATTGAGTTGGTTGTTGTTCTACTAATTTTAAACATTCTTAAGGATGGCCTTCTAGGCTTCAACCTGTCCGTACCGAACTTTGGGGATACAGGCACGGAGTAGATAATGGGTGTCTCGACTGCGGTTAATAGTCTGGAACTTACGAAAAGCCCGTGCCCCCACTGCAGCGGACCCAAAATGAACTTGAGGGGGTTGGAATGAGCCGCGAACCCCTCTTGTTCGGCGGGACGTAGGGAAACAGGTTTTTGGAGGATCATTCATGCACCGTTCTCCGTATAAGGCAAATAGGCAGAGCTGGACTTCCAGAAAAGGGGATTTCCACTGACGTCCTGATAGGTACATATTCTGTCCTTGAATTACTCCGGGCTCAGGGCAATAGAAAACACCCGCGCGCAAAGGATCAGCAGACAAGTTTGAATGGCCCTACGGATACAGGCAAAAGTTAAGAGGTGAAGGGGAATTCAGTGAAGGCAAAGCGGTAGGGTGTATGCACTTTGGGTCTGAGTTTTCGCCTCTGAAGTTGGAATTCTTTAGAGGAGTTAATCTGTGCTATCGTAGAATTCCATTGCCTAAAGTGTGCACGTGTAAGTAGTTGATTGTGCATGCATGAGAGACAACAACGACATTTCAAACGAGCCACAAATGGCAAATCAGTCTCCCTTGTCTTTCTCGGCATTGTTACTCTGCCTCTACTACTACGAGAGATGGTAGGTTAAGTTGGCGAGGCTCGGCGATTGAGCATCAGCGACGAGTGAGTTCCGTTAGCGATCGGTGAGCGTTCATCAAAGAATGTCCATATTCCCGATAGAAAATCCGGCAAGATAACGAACTAGTGACTTACGGGTTAGAACGTTAGACATCCACAGGTTGAGGGTTCGAGCCTCGAGCGGGCGCACCACATAGGGCTGAGTATGACTGGCTGGATGATGGTTAATGAGCTTCGTGAAATGGCCATTCCAGCTCCTTGTCTCTTTGTTATTAGTGGTTTGTTAATCTGCTTCTACTACTGCTACTAGTCACGTGCGAAATCCCAAGCACCGAGAAGAACGTGTGAGTTCCGGTTACGATCAGTGAGCGTTCAGCAACGAATATTTCGGATTTTGGCAGCCCAGCCCGAATCCCTCTGCACGTGCATCGGAGACAGTGAATCCTACTGTAAGTAAAGATTTTACCGCTGGAAATAAGGTTTTAAGTGGAACGAGGGTCACATATTTCAGCGGCACCTGGGTTGCGTTTGGCTCGAAGTCTGCATGTTTGTATAACATGGTTTAAGAATTGGTAGCTATTAGGATGGTATCCCAGCCGGACAAGCAAATCTGCAGTATTCCATCAGCCTGGGCATTTTGTCAATGCACGTCAAAAATCTCATCTCCCTTTGGGAAAACATTGAAGTGAAAGCAATTCTTCCCGTCATGTAAGACACAACTCTATCCCGAAAAGACAGCATTAATTCGAAGTTGTTAAGGTAAGGGTATTATAAGTATCCCCAGTCATAAAACGCGAAACCAGGAGGCCTCCGCAATGCGGAAACGGTGGCAAATGGGATGGGGTATGATAGGTGGCGTGTGTAATTTAAACAATATGAAAAACGAATTGGCTGTTCTGCCTAAATCCACCCATAGCTGGCAAACCGAAATCAAGTTAAGCCCTACCAACACCCCTAGATAAATGAGTAAAACCCGTCTATTAAACGCAAAACAGAAACAGAACATCTAGAAATGGCCTGCAACCACATTGAAAAATTTAGGAGAGATAGGGGAAAGCATTCGCGAAAAGCAGTATATACAAAGTGGTTGTCAGCTCAGGAGCCTTTGTGCGCGCTAATAACCCCAAAGATAGCCTCTAAACCCCAGTCCCCTGACCTTTAGCCGCCCTCATCTTACAATCCTAACTCAAAACCCCAAGGCCCTAAATGTAAAAACTACCTTACCCAATAAAATCCTTAGGCCTTCCTACCTTCAAAACCTAAAGCACTAATCCTAATCCCAACTTTGAAAAGCCCGAACACCAATCCTAACATTAAAACCCCTGACCCCTTGCGCTAACCTTAAAACCCCTGCATCCAACAGTAACTTACCTGAACCCTAAAATTAACTCGTTACTATCACCTTTTACGATTATGAATTTTACCTTAACGAAGCATGCCCGCTTAAATAAAAAATAATTAGGGTATAGTTTACTAAACAACGAGACTAGAATACGATACCGTCGCTGTTTTTCACTATTTACTTGTGTACTCTTAGTCCAAATTATGTATTATCAACATTTAAAATACAGCCAAGATGTCCTGGACAGTGGAATGCCGTGGGTGCAGCAAGGTGTTAAAAACTAAAAATTGGTAATCTATGCACTTAATTTTATGGGACAATCTCATCCTGTTGACAAACACGCCGAAAGCTGCCCCGTATCATGACAGAGTGTAAAGAACGAGGTGGGAGACGCAGGTACTGGAGGCGGCCGGAGCCGCGGGCGTACCACCACATCTGGCTCGATCCCCATGGAGTGGGAATGCCATAAAGGCCACATTAAGGAGTCACTGCAGCCCTTGACTCTCAGTCCGCCGGAGCGGCTTCAAGCCACGGCTCTTAACCACAGCGACAGATTGTTTAAAAATGAGTAATATGTGTCATGGCATATGCGTCCACTTTCCTCTGTCAAGTGGACTACGCCCGACTCTTTCTGAACGAGAGAATAAAAGTTGGGCATCTAATCGGATGCCTTTTTCAATCACAGTAAATTCCGACTGAACGAATCCCATGGGCTAAGCTGATTTGACTTGTTGTGCAGAGCAAACGAAGCAAGAATTCACCATGCGTTTAAAGCGACCGTCTGTATCCAAATTTATGTTCAGTAGAAAAGTATGTCAGATAAAAACTGACTCTTCAACTGAACCCTCCTCCTAGACATCTCTTCCCTAAGAACAAAAACAAAAAATGCTATCACATCTCTGTAAAATTTCCCTTTGAATGTACTTAACGTCAAAACTGCTGGATGAATAATACCTAAAGCATTCAGAGCCTTTTTAACGCCGTCCCTCATGGCTCTCCTTCGTATGTGAGATTAGAGTAGTTCTCAGAAAAGCACGGTGCATGTCGTGACATCCAGGTCAGTGGGTGGAGCACGCGTAGATGGTTGTCAAACTTTTTCAGTCACTGCAAACACTTCTGAATGTCCTAAATTTTCGTACCACAGGAGTCAGGTAGGTGAGGAAAAGAGGAGTGTGGTAGATGCTGTGTAAGTCCTCCTTGTGATGAACTAATCTCACGCGCGAGTCACGACGAATGCTGGATGCACTCTGCGCGACATGCAATGGACATCGTCACTTGTGAAGGTTTAACTGTAACTTTGAATTACGCATAATAATTGTTTTTGGAACAAAAAGGTTATTAAAATTGAACGGGCACCAAACTAATCTACTCGAGTCGCAACCTGGTTTCACCAGCTGGGGAGCAGAAGCCAATTTTGATTAGTATGATAGTTCTCCTCCTAAACTAGGTGACCTTGTGCGGACTTCCGCCAAAAGGGCACATATGTTTTGCGTCTCAACTCTAAGGCCTTCCTTCTAACCTTAACATCAACCCCTGAACTCTTTGGCATGAAACTCAAGGCCACAGGTAGGACGGGCGATGGGTTACTTTATTCCTGTTTCCAGACGTCTGTCCTGTTGTTCCTGGCTGAGGCGGAAACTGAGTGACCCGCACTAGCCCTCCCAGTCTTGGTAAGTCGTCTTCACAAGACCCCTCGTTAGGGCCTGGCCCTGCAAGTGATCGTTTCTAGTGATCTTGTCACTCCTTTTACGTTGTCAGTCACACCATAGACCTTAGCCAAGGGATGTAGCCGCATATCTGGAGAAAACGGAAAATGACCCCGCACAGTCGGCATGTAAAATGTTAAAAAGGGGGTTTAAATCCTGCCAACCTGGTAGAAACTCGATTCTCTAACAATAGTGACAGGTGGAAATCGCAATCTGTTTTTAACCCAAAGGCCACTTTGTTATTTAAAATTTAATGATGTTTTCGCCCCTATTTTCTTTTTATTTGCAAATGAAAATTTTTAAAATTCTTTTCCTTGGATTTTTCTATGGGAAACGTGACGACGGGACAACTCGCAACAATGATCCCCGTCCTCCCCCAATTAGTTCTAACCAGAGAACAGGCACGCGCTATTTTCGTGTCATGGCAGATGGAACTAACTTTCACCTGAGTGCCCCCCAAAGTGGTAATTAGCCTTTCTGTTTCCCCGATGAATCCGATAAGGTAGCCAGCGACGGAAATCGGGCAAGTCGGGAAAATGCTATTCATCCTACAGCGGTGGTCAAGTCCATGACTTAGGAAGGCAGCATGGTGAAGCCACTATTTACATGGCCAAAGCAACAACGCAGACGAGTATCGAGTCAGCCATTCACACGTGGTCTCGAATTTTCCTCGTATCAGCCGGTGAGACTTGAGGTGATGAAAGGGTCTACTAATGTCGCCTCGCCCCTAGGTTTCCATCCGGTAAGAACGCTTGACAATCAACAAGCTGGCTCGAATGGACCGTTCCGATCCTTATTGCCATTGTTGCTAGTAGTTCTCAAAGAGTTGCAACTAAGAAGAGGGAGATACGATAGCTAGAGTGAGAAATTTATTGGTCTGACATTTCGATTCTCACTCGAACCCATCATCAGACACACGTCACATAAAAGGGGTGCAACAAAGGGCGTAAGGGTAGTATCTTATGGGCTCGGTTGGCAGACAAACCATACGCGCATTAAGTATCAGTACCCGCTAATGCCTGAGAAACATAACTCGAGCAGTTTCGGCTCACGCAGTCTGCACCTGTCGTGGATTTTGGTCCTCGTAAAACTTGGAAATATTGTCAGGCACAATCGAATGGGCTGCACCCTGAGAGCTAGCGTCTTTTTCTCCCAACCGCTGCTACATGCTCGGTCATTCGCCCGCGGACTAATCTACCAGTTTTGCTGACATAGATGTTTTGGCCGACAACTGCACCAAATATGGTAAACCAGGCCAGACGTTTCCTGCTTTGCCAGTGCGTCTCGGCCTCATGAACCGGCGCCTGATAATGCCGCATCTTGTGAATCAACCCCAGCTCCAAATGGAGTGAGAAGGCGACTGGAGACGGCTTCCCCGGACGTTCTTCACGCACGGAAGAGGCCGCCAAACTTAGGACCGATTAGATTCTGTCTCTGATCGTGTGCGCATGGGCTTCTAGCCGCAAACGTTGCTTGTTGTAACAAAATTTATTAGTAAAATATACGGTAGGTCGCGTTGACTTCTAACTGAAAAATCGAAACACTCAACTGACTGGCTTTTTGCTAGAGTGGTGGAGTTGTAGGTTATGCAGATGGACACAGTTGAATTTGGAGTCCACGATAACTACTGAATATAGGGTGGTCGATAACCTGACTTTGTCATTACGGATCTCATACATACTCAACTTTCACTATTTTTTGCTACATTTTTTTTCTCACATTGAGAAACTCTTTTTCCTTACAAGTTCAGTCTTAAAAAGTCTAAAAACAGACAGCACGCCAAAAAGCCGTTTGAAGTTTATCCCATCAAGAATCCCTCCGTTGCTCCATTCGGTATACAATAGACTCTGGGCAACGCCTTCCCTTTTAAATATTTCCTGGACAGGAGCTGCAGGTTAGGTGAGTCACATGAAAAGATTGAAAATTTTCCAAACAGAAAGGAATGCTTTTATTGTCCGGGTTGGCAAATCAGCGGACAGGAATGTCACTGACTAGGCAAAAGCAGAACCAATGATATGATTTTATGGTGGAACGCTTTAAACTGCAGCAGAATGAAAGAGTACCAAGATCGATAGCAAAAAAGATCCAGATTCGATTAATTGTGACGATGCTACAGCCTCACTTAATATAATAGGGAAACATAAGTCTTCTTACGAATTTAAACTGCCACTTTTGCCTTCCAACCTTTAGTGATTATCTTTTCGGAGTTTGGAAGATATTCACCTGAAAAATGTGTTACAGCAAAATGAGCAACCTAGCAATGCGCCAAAACCATTGAATTTGCTTTCAAAATAACGCTCCGTTAGCCTAAAGCAGGGAGCATGCATGCGTTACCTCGACGTCTTTGAAATGAAGTCGGTTTCCCTTGAAAGCATTACGCCTAAGCTAACTAGTGAGTTTTCCAGCAAGGAGCGTGAGAGAGACAGAAGAGGGAATAACTGCACTGAATGCAGACTTCTCAATTGGCCCGATTTTACAGCATTCCTCCACCCGCCGTTTCTTGGAGCGTCTATCGAGAGGCCTAAGACCACAGAGCAGCTCGAGGAAGAAATCCACAGACTGCAGCCGGAAGTTTTAAGAACAATCATGGAAAGTGCCATAAATAGATCTCGCTGCTGCGAAGTCCGAAAATGGGGAAGGATACCAGTTAGGTGAGATAATTCTTCTAACGCAGTTAGCAAAAATTTCCATTTTCAATACTTCAGACGGGAAAAAATTATAGGGAGATAAATAATCAAATTAGAAGCCTATTTGATTTTTAAATATCAAGGTCATTTGTAGCAAAGATTGTGCATTTGTCCAAGAATGCATCCCCTTAAAGGGCGTAGTACCACTCAAAGTCGTTTAGAGTTAGCATAAGTTGTTGTGGCAAGTTTCAGGCAACGGTTATCCGGAAACTAATTTAAATTTAGCCCCTTGAAAACCGCCAATTGAGGATGTGTCGCGCAGTCATTTAAACGAAGTGAAATCTGCACTGGGGCTTCGAGTCTCACATCACTGACCGCCTTAGAGCCACTCAACAGTTTGAGCATTTGACTTCTGATCAACAGGTCACAGGTTTGAATCCCGGATGGAGCATCACCTGGGGCTGGGTATGACTGGCTGATGACGGCTAATAAGCCAGAAATGGTCATACCAGTCTCTTTTGTCATTGTCGGCATTGTTCATTTGCCCATAACACCGAGGGCAATAGTCGTTTGACAATTCGCGGTGCCTTCGAGCAACACGAATACAGTTTTACGATTTTTTTCATTTTTAACATGAAAGTATTGTCTGTTTGGAGCCCATGGGGGCATCGCGAATGGCACGATAAAAGTGACCTGTTTTGACAGCTTTGTGGAACCGGGGTGGAAATAACTCCACAGAGTCTGTTTCTCTTCATACTTTTTCGTGTTCTCCACCGTCCTGTTTACAGTTCGCTTTACCACAAGTGCATGGAGGATTGCATGTCCTCTTCAACAGTCGGCAATGCCTGGTGATAAGGGCTGTTGGTTTCGTAGTTGAACCGATGGGAAAATTTTTCCGGATGGCGTAGAGCAGCCACTGTTGAACGGTCCAATGGAAGCCTTGGTCAGTCGGGGAACAGGAAACTGTCGATGGAGGCTAGGCTACTGTTCTCGTTCATCACTGCTTTGGCCACTTTCAGGTGAAGTTGCCTGGTGTCTGGGGTGAGGGAGGGGGCATATCGTGTGTGCGTTTTAAAATTCTCTTTTTCCAGGTAGCTCAGGGAAAAAACCGTTGTCCTGTCATGTGGAAACTAATGTTGGATTGTGCTATGTAATGATCAGTATCACAATGCATCATGATTCGAACTTTCAATCATTTCAATCATGAACCCTTGGCTCGATAGATCGAGCGTTGGAATTCAGACAAACAAGTTGCGGATTCGAACCTCAGGTGCTGCAACATCCGAGGTTGGGTATGCCTGGCTGATGAGGGCTAATATGCCAAAAACGGCCATTTTATTCTCTTGTCTTTTTCCGTTCTATCTTCTACCTAGAATACTAGTCGCTACGCGACTGCCTGTGAGGGCTCAAACGTGAGCTTTAAAGATGCAACGGGACGAGCATGCTCCGTAACCAGATCGTATAACGCCGCACTAAACTGAGGAAAGAACATCACCAATGAAGATTAGACGTAAATGGAGGCAAAATCCTCAACCAAACTGTAATCGTGCTGAGGTTTTTTAAGTGGACACCGCTTAGTGATTAAAGTAAAGAGGCTCCATACTCTCAGTAAACTTCTGTCTTGCTTCTCTGCAAGATATGGGTAAGCAAAATGAGGGAGACATTTTTTGCCTCCAAGAGAACCGCCCTGTTAGGGTTGGAGGAGTCATGCCATGTCCTGTTCATGATCTTGTCTGTAGTCTATCTGTGCAGCGTATTAGTGCCTGACTGTGATTTAAGGCACGGGTTGTGTCCAGGGTCATGCCAGAAACAGTTAAATATTCATTTATCCACATTTTCTCTTGTCGTGGTCTTATGCTATTATAGTTTGGCTGACTTCGGCCTGGTCGTTGGTTTGCCTGTTCGGAACCTTTGTCATCCATGCAGAGCTTGTTTGCTTCGGGAAGTCGATAGATCGATGTGCGCCTGTTCCTGTTTGAATAATTACCGATCTTCATCGACAGAGAATGACAGGTGTCGAGGCACTGATCAACTTTGGTTCGATGCATTGCTTATGACCCATCTGCTCGATCCAGTGTGTGAACTGTCTGCACCGTACTCGAGCGCATGTTTGTGCTTCCAGTCCCAGCTGGTATTCAGGGCTAGGATTGGTTGACTGAAGACAGCACAGGCCCGAAACAGTTCCGTATCAGTCTACTCCACCATCTTACCCTCTGCTGGCAGCTATACATGTCGAGTTTGGGACAGGATTATAAAAGAGAGTGACTGGGAAAGACTGGGGGGACAATGAGGAAGAATACATTTTTTCAGCCTGTCACGTACCTGATGTAATGATTTGTTCACTCCACCTGCGCCTAATGCCCGAACAACCAAGATCAAGGTCACATGATGAGAATATAGTGCTGGAGCTCCATTTTATTGGTCTCACTG
This sequence comes from Schistocephalus solidus, assembly GCA_017591395.1. NCBI lineage: Eukaryota > Metazoa > Platyhelminthes > Cestoda > Diphyllobothriidea > Diphyllobothriidae > Schistocephalus > Schistocephalus solidus. The sequence goes on from WEDG01013529.1 coordinate 14,785, forward strand.
ATCAGATGGTTGCTTACCTGTGAGTCCTGTCAGCACATCAACAGGATATTTTCCAGTGAGTGAACAATTTGTCTATGCACGTACTCTGATTATACAGTTCATGAGGACTCTCATAAATGGCATCAGGCCAATCCGAAGGGAAAACGTATTTGGTAGGAATGGAGGAAGAGAAAAACAAACAGCTAGCGTTTCTTGATGTCTTCATCTGTCGCAAAGATTGCAGTGTACTAAAAGTCAAGGTATTCAGGAAAATGACAAACACGACGCAAGTACTGAGTTAAAACAGCAACCCCCCAATGAACCACAAACGCAGTTGCATAGGGGCACTATAACAGCGTGTGGAAACACACTGCAGTGAACCGGAAGACAAGGTTGCCGAAGTACAATATCGTCGACGGATCTTTAGAGCAAATGGCTACCCGCACAAACGAGATGAGAGACCGACTCAAATCAGCTTCAAATTTCGGCAAACTCTCCCCTATATGAAGGATGTCTCGGAAGCCGGCAGCCGCCTTCTCACACGCCTCGGCGTTGGAGATGCACACAGACCAGAGGAAACAATACGGCACCAGATCGTGAGGCCAAACGACTCACTACCGCTGCAAGAAACATCTGAGGTTGTTTATCGGGTCTGGTGTAGTTGTGGAAATGCAACTATGCTGGAGAAACTGAAAGACTACTCCGAACGCGAATGGCAGAACATGCAGTAGCAGTGAGGACGAACGACGTCAGATCTCAAGTTGCAGCTCATTCTACGGGACTAGGCCACACACATTCAAGTTTGATAAGGCTGAAAATTTTGCTAGAGGCGACAACTGTGTGAGCCGTGAACTGCTCGAGTCAGGGTTTTCCGGTCCTTAATCAATCAACAAGCGCAACGACCTGCCCGCTCCATGTTCGGTGCTGAGACTTTCCCTGGGGAAAGCAGTTAGCCACGTGGAGAACGTGCGGATTGCCACTGTTCATGGTGCCAATATCGGCAAGCCAAATGGTCCAAGAAATCTGGAATCCGGAATCTGGCCGTCAGCAATTCTACTGCGGACCATCATCGCACCACATGCAACCATGTGCGATGGGCGTGGGAACCGATACTCTTTTTACAAGCACGCCGAAGCACAGCAACGGCATGGCAACTGCTTACTGCAACAGCTGGCCGGTCAAACAATTATCACAACAGGTGCAATTATCTGCGATGCACCCGGGAGCTACCAATTGTGATAAGCATGTAGAGGCATAACAACTACATCCTATAACTTCTGCGAAACCGGGGAAATCCAATACCCTTACATAATTCTGTTTCTGATGATGAGTTCTAGAGAGAATCCGAAACTCCTGTTCCAGTGATCGTGTCTTCTTCTTCGCGACTACTTCCTGGAACTTGCCTCTTCGCTTCTATTAGCATTCCGAGGAAGGTTAGGGTTAGGGCTAGTTTCAGAGTTAGGGTTAAGAGGTTTGGGAGTAACGAAATTTATCGCGAGGCTACCTGTATCCAGGGTCTTCTATATTTCCATGCCCAACTGCGGAGGAAATACAGAACTTCGTTTTTCTGCGGTCCCTCTATCTAAAGTTTTAACTTATTGCGAAATATTATCATGGAGGGGTAGGCAGACCTTTTAGGGATATTTCTGGTTTAGATGCCGCCAGTAATTTTTGAAGACTCGAGATACAAACCTCTGCATGCTGTTGTTCCCTCCGATTAAAGATTTACCACATGGACTTCAAACTCAAACAGGCGGGCATTGAGTGTACTCCGCAGATTCCAGAGTGGTGAAAGGACGGTCTGTTTTGCCGCAGAGCACACGCCTAAGAAGTTGCGTGCAAATCAGTCGACAGTTCTTTACGAGCAAAGTACTCCCAGGCCCTAATTGCGCTCTGAAAGTCTGCAAATTAACCCCACACTGAAAGACCGACTTATGGCGAGGGGTGGGGTCATGCGGAGCAGTTAACTCTGGCCTAATTTCAGTGTTTTTGCTGATGTTGAACTACTTTTTAATCTCTGGCTCTGTCTCTCCCTTCCTGCCATTTTATGCACCCAAAAATCCCTGCCCACGCTTTTCCTCAAGATGGTAAATTGCAGTTCAACGCCCACCATCTCCTCCCCCCTCCTATGCAAATGAATATTTAAATCGCAAACGGCCAGTGGAGCGCGGGCGTTTATGCTTGCCTCCACCGCTGCGACCGCCACCACCGCCACCATAATTTGCTAATTTTACCGTCCCTAGAGTAGCATGGGCGATTCTCTCCCCCGGAAATCCTGCTCCTCGTAGGAGGAACAGGATGAATTTGGGGTTCTTTCGTGAGGTGTCCACTTGTCTGCGTGCAGAGTCTATCCTGTGCGTCAAATGGCCTGGAAGATGACGGTCCAGCCAGCTGTCTCGTACTTCCTCAGCCCTCTCTTCCCCCCCCCTCCTCCTTCTGCTGGGAGATCAAACAGAGGCGCAACCCAAGTGGCCGGGACGTCCGTGGGAACGGGACGGGGGCTGGTGAAGCCAGAGAAACCGAGAGGTAAGTGATTATTAGGCAAGTTGTCAAGAGAAGCGCGTTTCTGGAAGAATTCACATTATTGTTTCCGGTGGCTTTGACGAGGGAGGACGGAGGGCTGGGGCAGAGGGTGATGACTGGGCTTTTCAGGGTCCGGCAGGCAGAAGGTAACTTACAGGACCTGAAGGTTTCCGTTTGGGCCAGCTTCCTGTCAATGTGGGACTGGCTGGGTGCAGTTTCCATGCAGGTTGGCACTCCAACGGAAAACAAAGGGGCCTTCAAGCGGCTGCATTAGCGTACCAAAGGTGTCTTTAGTATCTTTTCGTGAAGAAGAAATGCTTCGAAAGTATAATACATGCCCTATTCAAACCGGGCGGTCGTCGGACAACTTTTACCCGATGACCGGAGCTTGCTTTGGGAGCCTACGAGCAGGTACAGAGAGAGAGAGAGAGAGAGAGAGAGAGAGAGAGAGAGAGAGAGTCTTCAGCTGGTGCAGCCGTGTTTAGCATTCAGGCAAGTCACACAGTTTCTGTTGGGCTCGTTCTTCTTCGAAGAACAGATGCGTGAGCATCAGAAAGGTAATCGCTTAGTCCTTCCATCGACAATTCAACCGTCGGTTCTGCATTGCGGATGAAGTAGTTTATAAAGAATCTACTGCACTCCGAACCACCTGAGCCAGGTGTCAAAACCAAGGCAAATAGACGGGCAGCGGGCCCGAGTGCCGGTGACCGGCACGTCGTGGACCTGCGCCTAGCCACGCCACCTGCTTGGCACGGGTGCGCATTCTCCATAACGCTTGCCCCATTCGTGCTCCTGCGCTCGGAGAGTAGCGTGATGAAATCAACTATGCGCGTGGGCGTGGCCTTGGGGCTGCGGATCTAGAACCCACACACAGCACTTGACCAAGCCTCACGCAGTGGTATTGGGTTGGCCACTTCTGCGTTACCTGGTGTCAGTAGCTCGTGATAACCCGATCCTGAGACGCGCATCAAAGAGCACTTGATCATCCAGCAACGCCGTCCGCATGACGTGAGCGTGTTAACTGATGTTCACCCAACTCAAGTGCAAACTTAAAAGGTGCCTGCGCCTGGGATCACTAGTATAAAAGCCACAAAGGACCATTCTGCTGTTGCGGTCAGTGTCCGTGAAACTGCTCACATATTGGTCTTCCCGAAACAGCGCGCGAGCGATGAGATAGGGTGGCATGCCGACTAGACTCAGACAATGGAGTGGTGCATTGGAGAAGGCTAAAACCGACAGTGGAGAATCCCTGCTTCTGGCATATCAGCACTTCCTTTGGTGGCAAAGTATTATACCGTATTCTCGACATAGGAACTAGCTAAAAGCCCAGAAACGCGTTTAGCTGATGATTCTGCCGCCGCATAGTGCAGCTGTGCGAAGGTTCTGCTCCTCAGTGGGTCCCCCAGTGTTCTCTATGTGGTTTCTGGTATATGGACTCCAGAGAATAATCAAGGAAATAATTTCTGAAATTATTAAGTGCAGGAAATGGAGTCAGATGATTCGGACATGACTTTTTAGGGTCAGACCCGAAAGTTTAATGAATATTTGGGTCGAAGACAATCAAACACTGTGGAATAACCACGTAATGCCCATTCTACAAACAAGTAGTACTACAAGTAGTATGAATCTTATATGGCACAGATTTTAAACCGTACTTCCGACATAGGTACTAGCTAAAAGCCCAGACACGTGTTTCGCCGATGTTTCTGCTGCTGCGTGACGCAGCAACGATGGGTTCGGCTCCTCAGTGGGTCCCTCAGCGTTTCTATGCGGTTTCTGGTATATGGACTCCAGAGAATAATCAAGGAAATAATTTCTGAAATTATTTAGTGCAGGAAATGGAGTCAGATGATTCGGACATGACTTTTTAGGGTCAGACCTGAAATTTCAATGAACATTTGGGTCAAAGACAATCAAACACTGTGGAATAACCACGAAATGCCCATTCTACAAACAAGTAGTACTTCAAGTAGAAGGAATCTTATATGTCACAGATATTATACCGTTCTTCCGACATAGGGAAGGGAATAATTTCAGACATTATTAGGTGCAGGACATAGGGTTAAGTGACCAGGGTTTGACCTTTTAGAGTCAGACCCGAAATTTCAATGAACCTCTTAGTTGAAGACAATCAACTACAGTGAAATAACCACGTAATGTCTGTTCTAAAAACGAGTAGTACTGCAAGTGGTATAAAGGTAACATGGCAAGGGTACTATAACGTTCTCCCGACATTGGTGCCAGCTAAACGTCAAGACTCTGAAGGGTGCAATAAGGAGCTGAACCCCTCGAAGCCGTGTCAGGCAGCAGCAGAAACATCGGTGAAACACGTGTCTGGGCGTCTTACTAGCACCTTTGTCGGGAGTATATCATCTTTTTCATATGCATTTAATACTAATTATAGTAATACTTCATTATAAAATGGGCATTACGTGGTTATTCTACAGTGGTTAATCGTCTTCGACCCAAATGTTCATTGAATTTCCGGTTTTCACCCTTAAGAGCCATATCCGGATCACCTGACTCAATGCCCTGCCCTTCATTATTTCTGAAACTGCTGTGGCTAACCTTGCATCGGAGTAACGTGGTTGAGGAAAGAGAGAATCTCCTAGATGCCACGTACCTAATGTAGCCGTAAATTTCTTAATATTTTTGATGCTACTTTTTGAAAATATTTGCGTTGAAATCTATTCTTTTATTCTTTAGAATACCGTGGTAACAGTAGAATAACAAGTTATCAGAAATATGTTTCAAATATTTCTCCAGGAAAAAAATAATTAAGCACTTATTACACTCAGTCTCAATGGCCTTTCGCCCAAGGACATGGCTTTTACGTTGGAAATGGCCAGGTCAGCAGTTAACATCAATGGACCGTTAGAAGAAGTTCAGCCGCATTGACAGGAAGTATGATAGTAGAAAAACGAAAAAGTTTGAACATCTCGTCATGTAAGAGCTGTACGGGATCGTATTCTTTAAATTTGGTCCAGAGCATGAGGAAGCTGGCTATGGAGCTTGAGGTCTTGGAGTACATTGTCAGGAATGTCATGAAAAAGGAACCGAAGCCTCAGTAAAGGGCAGAGAAGCATCTCGTTAATAAGGTTGTGAAAGAGACATGACTAGAAAGAAGTAGGAGCATATAAAGCTTCCTCAAGAAAGGACGACACACGGTTCTCTACACTGACGAAGAACTCTTCACAGTCGATTGGGTGTCCAACCATCGAATAGATCGCAATTTAAGCCCACTGAAGTTCAACGAGGTACCTGAGAATGTTAAGTGCAAGTTTCAGACCAAATATCCTGCATCTGTGATGGAGTTTGGCCTGATTACCTCAGATGGCAAAGTCATGCACCCTGTGTTCATCAAGGTCGGGGTCAACGTGAACCCAGACATGTACCTGGATGTTCTTCAGAAGCTTGTCAAGCCTAGGATAGATTCCAACTACACTCCAGACGACAATTTGGTCTTCCAGTAAGATGGTGCGCTGCTACATACGTCATGGAAGACACAGAAGTGACTGGATGACCACATCCCTCATCTCTGGCCATCATCCTCAACCACAGCATTTGGGCGTATGTCAAAGTGGAGGCCTGCAACGAGCTTCAGAACAGCGTTGATGCCCTGGAGGTCTCCATAGCTAGACAATGGGACAAGATGTCACCAGAGTACACCAGGAACACATGCGCTAAGTTTAGACAGAGAATCGAAGAAGTCAGGGAGAACAATGGCTCCCATATAGAAAAGTTCCTTTCTAATATGAATGTTGAGACTTTTTATGTAAAATACATTTGTTTCTCCAGTTAGTCGTTCTTGATCTGGGCAAGGCTATAATTCGGATCACTCAAATTACGAAATTTACGGTCACATATGGTAGGTCACACTGCAGTGCATCTATAAAATCCCAAACATGCCTAGCACCAGTCACGGTCTAAATAAAACTTGTAGTTGAAAATTCAAAAAATCTGTCTTTCATACCGATATATTCAATTTTGGTAAACCCCTAGTACTTGTTGGAGTGCGGAAGAGAAAGAAGTAAAGAAATCTGCCACTTGTAAATTATTTCAGCTGTTATAACTTCGAGTTTTACTAATTGCCGCCTTCGCAGCGTAATTCATGAATGCTCAAGGCGAGAGGCGTATGAGGGCCCGCTTCCAAAGGACTTACATGTAGGCCCTACTCGATACGACAACGAAGAAGCCTGATTGGACAATGAGCAGCTTTCGTCCTATCAGAGTTCTGCTAGAGCACACGCGGTTTTAATGGGCAATCGAATTTTAGCGATCGATACTCACCAATGGTACTGTCACTGTTAAGTTTGAAAGACCTTAACTGTCAGAGCCGGGATCATGCTTTGTTCGAAATTGTCTTACGCTGAAGACTGTTTGCCTACTTACTATTGGAGTAGCCTGTGGCTCCGTTAGCAAAGAAGCCAGATCCTTTTTTTCTTACAGCATCTTGGAAGATGCAAAATTATAACCTCGCCGTTGAAAGTCTCTGCCCTTTGAAAAATTGAATATGAAAAGGCCTAGAAAATGGAAGTCTGACGTAACTGATGTCGATGGAACAGCTGTAAAATCGAAATAAACAACATCAGCTGCTAACGAAATCCCATTTCCCATAAAGAAATAATGAGCCACACTAACTGACAGGAGATAGCTTTTGGTGCGCAAATTTTCGGAACACCTTCCTGCTAAACTTGTATACTTGTGCAGTAAATACGTTTGTAGATGGAAGAATTGCAAACAGGAATCCTTGTGAGGGAGCATTATTGGGCTTTGAATGAGATTCTTTCCAACCACCTGCACACTATACTCGTTACTTAAATGGTTACTTAAGTAGCATGAAGTGTTCCCATTGTTTTTCTATGCTTCGATGCCTTAAAAAAGAATTTGGAGGAGATATGCACAAAATGTTTATTTTTTACTCCTTTCGTAGAAAATTATGTCCTCTCTCAAAAGGTAGCTTTTGGTCTGAAAAATGTCTGGAATTATGAACTTTTTAACACCGAGAAATCTCCACTCGTATAACATCGTATCTATCCCTTTAATAATGATAATTATTATGCATACAGCATGGTTAGAATTCCTTTCAAAAGTTTAGGAGCTCGACATGAATCCTCTTAATAATATGAGGAACTGCATCCATAAATATAACGACCAAGACAAATGGAGCTTAGAAGGAAAATGTCGGACTTGTTAGCCTTCATCAGACACTCATACCGAACCTCACATTTTGCGGCACCTGAGGCTCGAACCCGCGACCTATTCAGTAAAAGTCCAAAGCTCTAACCATTGAGCCAAGGGCTCACGATTGAAATTTTTAATCGTGAGAGAACTACTTGAGGTCACTTTGGCAGAACGTTTTAAAAACTATGGATGACCGCAGTAAACAACATTAGCGCGTTTATACACATTTCATCAACAGAGGAATAGTCATAAAAACTTTCCCAGCTTCCGTGACAGCGTAAATCCGACAAGGTCCCATACTTTTTCGCAAAACAGACGTGTTTTCGGCTTTAAATAATACTGATTTTCATATATCTGTCATAGTATACTCGAAAGTCAACTAATAGTAGATACAGAAAATCGATTTTATCGACGCACGCGGAATTCCCACGAGAAGGTCCATCACCAGGCGGCCGTTTACCTTTTAAACATAATGAAAGACTTTTTTGTTCGGTACGGTTTCTTCTAATACTACATTTAGAAACGGAACGTTCCCAGCTTCAACAGATTGTACAATATCTTAATGCGTGTATGACCACGATGCTGCTAATTGTATAACCGTACAACCAGACCTAAAAATAAATGTAACGAAAATGACCACATTATAAGGAGAAAAGGAGTTTTCTAAGTCTGTGCCAAAACATCAGTAGTTTCATAGCAGTGTATAAATGGGCAAATGACCCACTAGCTTTCCAGGGAAAAATTATTATAGAAGGCTTTCATTTGATCAGGACGTCCACTTTTTTAGCCATCAGGCTGCATGGTGGAGCGAGTCTACAAAAATGACTCAAATCGCATCTGTGAGAGGAAGGATGTTCAAGAATCCACAACCTACGTAAAGCCTCCACAATTCACCTCATGTTGAAGAGTTTAACGAGACCCGAAAACTCGGCTGACACCGCCATCACCAGAAAGCTTCCAGTAATGATGCTGTATAAGACTTTTCCTCTATAAACAGATGATAGTGTGCTTGTGTTCGGAAATCCCAGACGGCTGCCGAAATCCACTATGGGTCACGGTTTTGTTTTAGCGACAACACTGCTTGCCTCCTCACGGTGCCTTAAACAAATGCTGGTTATCACGTCTTCTGCAGCAAGCCGTGGCTTGCAGATCGCAAAATACGCGGTCGTAAAACTCAAACAAACAACAATACCCCCCATCCCCATCCCCTCGCCAAACCCTCCAGGCTGCTTGGGTGAGTCCACTCACAATAGCAGCCTGGAATGTTTGTTCCATTTTAGAAAATCCTAGGGGCAACCGGCCGGAACGGAGGACGGCGCTAGTCGCTCGGGGACTGGAACGCTACAAGGTGCACATTGCTGCTCTCAACGAGACCCGATTCTCTGAGCAGGGTCAGCTGGAGGAGGTGGGTGCCGGATACACTTTCTTCTGGATCGGCCGGCCAAAGGCAGAGTGACGCGACGCAAATGTTGCCTTTGCACTCCGGAATGGCATCGTGGGACATCTACCCTGTCGCCTGATGAACCTCCGCCTGCCTCTTTGGGGAGACCAGTTCGCCACCATCATCAGCGCCTACGCTCCCCCAATGACGAGCTCTGATGCGGCGAAGGACAAATTCTACGAGGACCTGCACGCCCTGCTGGCGACTATGTTGAAAGTGCACAAGTAAATTGTCCTTTGTGACTTCAACGCCTGCGTAGGGACGGACCACGCTGCCTGGCAGGGAGTGCTGGGTCCCCACGGTTTCGGTAGCTGTAACGATAACGGCCTCCTTCTGCAAACGTGTGCGGAACGCCGTCTCCTGCTGACCAACACCTTCTTACGCCTTCCGACGCTGGAGAAGGCCACGTGAATGCACCCTCGGTCGTGGCACTGGCAGCTGCTGGACTATGTTCTCGTCCGGAGGTGTGATCGACAGGACGTGCTGGTAACCAAGGCGATCCGCGATGCCGATGGTTGTACAGATCACCGCCTCGTCATCTCCCAGATGAGGCTCCGACTGCAACCCCGACGAAGGCCCCAAGGTAAGCGGCCGCCATGTAAGTTAAATACTCTTTTATTAAATTTGCCTGCTCACTGTTTTGATTTCAGCAACCAAATAACCGAGAAACTGGAGGATCTGCATGCTCCAGATGATAACGCTACCGTGGAGACACGATGGTGTCAGCTGCGAAATGTCATCCAGTCCATCGCCCTCGATGTGCTCGGACGCGCACCGTCGACACCAGGACTGGTTTGACGACAATGACGCCGACATCAGCAACTTACTCGCGGAGAAGAATAGACTACACAAAGCCTACCGGACCTTCGGACTGGCCTTACCAAAGCAGCCTTTTCCAGATGCCGGCGCCTTGTACAACAACGGCTGCGGAAGATGCACCAGACGGCTGGATCATCCAGGCTGAGGAAATCAGGGGTATGCGGACCGCAATAAAAAATAAAAAACATTTACAAAGCCATCAAGGCCATCTACTGCGCATCCAGGGGTCCCACCGCTGCTCAGCTCTGATGGCATAACACTGCTGACAGAGAAATCGCAAATTCTGAAGCGCTGGGCCAAGCGCTTCAGAAGTGTCGCCCAATCAGCTCATCCATCTCCGATGCTGCCCTTGACGTACTCACTGAAGTGGACAGGAACAATGACCTGGATCGCCACCTTCCCTACCAGAAACCATCTGGGCTGTGCAGCAGATTTCCAGCGGTAAAGCACCGGGATCCGACGCAGTCCCACTGGAAGTCTACAAGCATGGTGGGCCCCGGCTGATGGCAGAACTCACAACACTCTTCCAGTCGCCAAGGAAAAATTCCGTAGGACTTCAAAGACGCGATAATCGTCCATCTCTAAAAACGGAAGGGGAACCGGCATCTCTGGGATAATCACAGAGGCATCTCGTTGCTCAACATCGCCGAGAAGATCTTCGCATATATCCTTTTCAATCGTCTGAACGGCCACCTAGAGCAGAGCCTGCTCCCGGAAAGCCAAGGTGGCTTCCGCCGACACCACGGGACAACCGATATGATCTTTGTCACCCGCCAGCTACAAGAGAAGTGCCAGGAGATTCGAACTGATCTATGAACTACCTTTGTGGATCTAACAAAAGCCTTTGACATGGTGAATCGCGGCGGGCTGTGGAATGTCATGCAGAAATTCGGCTGTCCTGAGCGGTTCACGCGCATGGTGCGTCAGCTTCATGACGCGATAACGGCACACGTCGCTGACAACGGACCGGTATCCGAAGAATTTGCAGTGACCAACGGGGTGATACAGGGCTGCGTACTGGCCCCCACCCTTTTCAGCCTCATGTTCGCGGCTATGCTGATGGACGCCTACCGTAATGAAAAGCCTGGGGTCCGCATCGCCAATAGAACTGACGGACACCTTCTCAACAGTCGGTGTATGCAGGTTTTAACGCATGCGTCTACGAATACAGTCCATGAATTGCTCTTCGCGGACGACTGCGCCCTTAACACCGTGACGGAGGAGGACATGCAAAGGAGTATGGACCTCTTACCCGCAGGCTGCGTCGATTTTGGATAAGTAATCAGTACAGCCATTTCAGCTGTTTCTGCAGAATACTGAAGCTGAAATGGCGGGCTATAGGATCCTGACACGGAAGTCCTTGAAGTGATCGGAATCCTCAGCATCAACGCCATGCTGAGGCAAGTGCAACTGCGATTGAGCGGCCACCTGGTAAGAATGGGACGACGAGCATCTACCTAAAACGGCTTTTTCTACGGTGATGTCGCTACGGGTGATCGCCGGACCGGGAGGTCAAA
>WEDG01013534.1:0-21549 GCA_017591395.1 Schistocephalus solidus
TAACTTAATTAATAATAATAATAATAAAAATAATTATAATTATTATAATATTCCTCTCGTGACCACTTCACTTATAATGAATGCCGTCCTTATCGATACCCATATCACCTAAAACCCTGTTAAAACTACCTTTGATATTACTGATTTACTTCAACTACCACTTGCTGAATAATAGAACGTTAGGATTACGCTGCCGCATGGAAAGAAGATGGACTTATCAGTTGAGTACTTCCATGCTTGGCTTGTCTCTATTGTCTGAGTAAAACGCATTCGGTATGTTGAAAGTCCTAACCCGAAGTGTTGACGGTTTTTAGCACGAGCAGTTAAGTTTTTACATGATTCTCGGCATTCCGTAACACAAAAGCGAAAAACGTCAGTCTCCAAAGATTTCGGAGTAAAACACTTTCGGGTTATGAGCGCATGGTCATTCTTTTAAATAAAGTTTTTTCTTTAATGTGCGTTGAATAGCGGAGTTGGCTGCAGCAAACGATAATTCTGCACACTGCTGGATGAGACCCTTGTTTATGATGTCTACATAAAGGTGCAGCCGTGTGCTCTGTCTGGCGTGGGTGAATGGCTAAGGCACGAAAAAATTTCCAGTTAAAAACAGGTGCTCCTTTAATGTCATCGTTGACATTTGGAAGCCTACTCAGCCCCTAAGTTTGCACTACTAGCTAAATATATGTGAAGGTGAAATGAGCTTCGCTTCATTCTCATCGAGCTTATTTGGTGTAGCCCTTGATTTTTACCCATCAAAACTAAGGGGGCTTTGTATTCAGCGTATATCTCGAAGGGTTGGTCAAAAATATACAAGTGAAAGAGTTCAAGGTCAATCATTTCAGTTCGCTATTTTGATCTCCGTGCCGTTTTTCAAAGTAAGTGGTTGCCTTGCCCATACGTAAGTGCTGGAACTGTACACTGAACTGATAAATACTGCTTACATACCCGGACAACGGAAGATGATGACGATCGCAGGTAATAAAATGGTTTTCAGATCAAAATGAAACCCACTAAGGTGACCAAATAATGTGCGATAATAGGCCGTTCGTGACGGCATAATCTTTGGGATATATTTAATAAACAAAATGTATGACGTGGAAGGGGCAAAGTTTAAACTTGTAGTGTACAGTAATTTAAGTATCCATTCTCGTCAGATGGTGCCGGAGTTGCCGTAGTTTACGGGCCTGTCCCTCAAGTTATCTTTCCTTTTTTTGTACTCTACCGAACAGTGTTCGAACACACTCGCATTTATGCACCGTTAGGTAATTGCTTTGGTATCTGAGGGCCTGAGTAGTGTTTATGGCCTTTTTATACACCTTGGTGCTTAGTTTTCCATTAGTCAAGCGCATGAGGAGGACGTCAAGGAAAGGCTAGTGTTTTGCTTTCACTTCTTATCTTGCGAACTGAATGTTGGGGAACAGACCGTACTACCAGTTGACAGCCGAAGAGCAACCGTCATGATGAATCGCGTCAACTTCAACGGAAAGGTACAGGCTCTCCTCGACGAACACAGGCTATATCCACAGGCTAAATCCATGATCGTACGTCAGGCGACGACTGGGTGCATCTTGCGCTTTACAAAGGCCGATGCAATATGCAGAAGAAAACCAGAACTCTGTGAGCAGCTGTATCATGTGATCAACCTTGCATTGCTGTGGTAAGGATCGACGACTGACGTAATTCCATTCCGCCTCTAACCTCTTACTTATCTGACTACCTAATTAAAACTGATGGCCCACAAGTTCACAGTTTTAATAACGTTCGACAGGTTTTCTTTGTAATCTAAACGGGCTTGCTTAAGCAATTCTCCCCTTCCCCACCACTGTATACAAGCGCATATCATATCAACAGTTCATTGATGTATTTAAGCCTTACCTTGCATACACCTTATTCGATGTATAATTGGACAGTATATTTGTCTTCTTAAGCAGCAATGATCACACGCAGTTGAACAGGCTACCACAAAATTCGATCAAGTCATTAAATTATGTGTATTTATTTGTCTTGATCTTATTCAAATATATTAATGGAAACAGATATTCAGTTATCTGAAGGAGAGAATGCCTTGCACTGAACTTTACTTGATGTCCACATCACACGCGGTGCCCATGGTAAACTCAGGCCACCGATTCATAGAAAGGTGACAAACATAAATTAGGTTCTCAGCAACCATAGCAACCACCTAATTTCACATGAACGTGGCTGCGTTAAAACGCTCTTCCAAAGAGTAAAACGCATTGCAGTGAACCTGTGGGACTAGCACGATACCTAAGACAACTCCGGGATCAACTGACGAGGAATTCAGATTCGAAAAGTTAAGTTTTCCGGGATGTAATTTATTTCGCTTACAAGCAATCGATATCCCAAGTGTTTTATCAGAGACTGCCTCGGTACGCCTCCACGGAGATGTATTAGAAGAGAGCCACCAAAACTCTGTCACCCTATAAAGTATACACAAATTGTGCCAGAGACTGGTGCGAATCGCTGCAGATTTCGGTGAGGTTATCGTTTATCGTACATGCGAACCAGAATTATGCAAGTCTAAGACTAACTGGATGTTGTTCAGCAATTCCGTGTCGTTTATCAACTACCACGTGGTGACTGTTCACGAAATTATAAAGTGCTGACCAAACGACGAATATGCTTGGAAATAATGCAGTGCAAACGTGCAGTGTGGAGAGGCTACCCGCTATCTCAGATAGCAACCAAAACCCCGAAAAAGGTCCACTAAGTTAAAATCGTGAGTGTGCGGGAAATGGCTTGAGGCAACAATAAGTCATGTCGGGAACTGCTGAATGCATAGGTGTCTGGCAAGGTAGTTCGACTGTCGTGTTAAAGTGTTTGACCTTATGCTGTGCATGGACGGGGAATGGCGCAGGATTAAAGTAAAAATAGACTTGCACTGCATCTACCTCAGTCTCTGTGCCACTCCCCCCACCTTGACCCGGTTTCATTACAGAGTCAAGATGACCGGAGATGGGAGAGGGCAAAGGCCTCCGCACTTTGGTCCAACACCAAACAAGAACACAATGAGACTAGCTAGGGGTGGCTCGGATCGGAACTGACTGGTAGTTCCATAAAGGACACGTTAAAAGGAGCCATTTCAGCCTCGCTCGTTGTCCACTAGTCATCCATTGCAAACAAACGCATGCGCTCAGCTAACCACACGTTTCAAGTTATCCCATCATTTGGCAAACTTCCAAACCACGTCCTTTAGCGGACGTTTAATGTGAGGAAAATGCGCTGAGCCGTCAACCTCACGCTCTCCCCACCTCAATCGGATGTGAGAGTAAGCGCATTGGCTGATGGGCCGGCGTACCAACCTTCGCTCGTCACGGTACCACCTGGCCTCCATAACGCACACACCAGAGTGCACTTAGCCATCGCCCTCTGACTCCTGGTACACTGTTAATTCACTCAACGCACAGCACACACTGGGCCTTAGGCATGGTCTCGTGTAAGCGTCAGATTGGCAGCCTTCAAAGCCACGATTTCTTGAAAATCATAATTTTCTCAGGTAATACTGGTGAGGTTGTTAAATATATATTGATGGAGGTATTGTGCCCTGATGTGATTAAGCCTACGGTTGTTTGACGCAGTTTATCGTGGAGGCGCATGTAACCTTATAGGCGTAATAGGACACGAGCAATGACCTGGATTTGCCACCTTCCCTTCCAGAAACAATTCGGGCCGTGCAGCAGATTTCCAACGGTAAAGCACCGGGATCCAACGCAATCCCACTGAAAGTCTGCAATCATAGTGGGCCCCGGAAGATGGCAGAACTCACGACACTCTTCCAGGAGATGTGGCGCTAAGGACAAGTTCATAAGGATTTCAAACATGCGACCATCGTTTATCTATACAAACGGAAGGGTAACCGGCAACTCTGTGAAAATCACAGAGGCATCTCATTGCTCAACATCGCTGGGAAGATCTTCACCCGTATTCTCCTCAATCGTCTGAACAGTCACCTAGAGCAGGGCCTGCTCCTGGAAAGACACGGTTGCTTTCGCCGACACCGCGGGACAACCGATATGATCTTTGCCACCCGCCAGCTACAAGAGAAGTGCCAGGAGATGCGAAAATCACCTAAACACTACCTTCGTGGATCTGACGAAAGCGTTTGACACGGTGAATCGCGACAGACTGTGGAAAGATAGGCAGAAATTCGGCTATCCTGAGTGGTTCACGCACATGGTGCGTCAGCTTCATGACGGGATGACGGCGCACTTCACTGACAACGGGACGGTATCCAAAGCATTCACAGAGTGAAGCAGGGCTGCATATTGGCTCCCACCCTGTTCAGTGTCATGTTCTCGGCTATGCTAATGAACGCCTACCGTAAAAAGTAGCCTGCGATCCGCATAGCCTACAGAACTGACGGGCACCTTCTCAACATTCGGCGTATGCAAGTTTTAACGCGCGTGTCTACGACTACAGTCCATGATTTGCTCCTCGTGGACGACTTTCCCCTTAACACCGTGACGGAAGAGGACATGCAAAGGAGTATGGACCTCTTCGCTGCAGGCTGCGCCGATTTTTGAAAAACAATCAGTACAGCCAAAACGGTTGTCATGCACCAGCCGCCACCCAGCGCGGAAAACAATGCTCCCCAAATCAATGTCTATGGTGCTCAAATCAAAAAAGTGGAAACCTTCGCTTATCTAGGAAGCACGCTGTAATGCAACACGAGAATCGTAATATATTAAACCCGCGTATTGCTTTCTACTGCACCAGTATAATTCTTAACAGTGCAACGTTGCTGGCTGCAGTGAATGCTGTCTAAACTGTCAAGACATCAAGCCACCTCTGCACGGGAAAGTAACTTTCAAGGTTATGTACGTAGGACAAAATTACCTTTGTTCTGATTGGTCACCCTTCAGCCTATTGTATTTCCGCCCCGTCATTTAATCCGCCGTGTCCCCAAGACTCCTCACTTGTACTGTTTTCCGTTCTAAATACACGTTCTGTTTACGGCCAGTCTCCTGATTCGGAAACATTAGATTTGCTATTAAATATTTTGCCATTTTTGGCTCCCATACATCTCTTTTCCCTTTTTTTCTTCCAAAAAGTACACGTATATTTCCATTCTTTCGCTAAAGACCGTCATGACCTCCCTGGGCCATTTTGGCATTCACCATAAAATGTGTAGTGAAAGGTTTCTAAGCCTCATAACGTTTATTTTTCCTAGGCTATATAGTGCCATTTGGAGTGTTTGACCTTGCGCATTTTTCTAATCGTATTTATTTTTGTGACCCGGAATACTTATATTCACTGCAATATTTCTTACCTTGAATTCGCTTAAAGCATTCCGGTGATCTACATCAGAACGCCGCTGCTATTTATCAAACATTTTGCCTTCACTGCTTTGTATTTGCCAGGGAATCATGCTACCTCCCATCGCATAAACAAGTCTAACCGAGTCATATTCCACTCGATTGTCGTTCACTTGATTAGGGAACGGGAATTATGTAATCAAACCTTAAACCCAATAACTAGATATATGACGTAATTGTATCGATGAGTCATTATCTCAAAAATCAGGTGTTTGATAATTACTTTCTTTTCTTTAGAGGCAAGGCTTTCTCGGTAACCCGAGCAACTGCCACTCACTGGTTTATGTTGTGTGAAATAGGTAATCGCTTATTGTTTTCAGCTGTAAAATTGTGTTATGAAACACAGCATATGAACATTATTCAAATCTCATATTGAACCTATGAATGAAGCGGCAGAATCCTTCAAGATGGATAGAGCAATGCTGACATAACAACAAAGGTGTTGATCACACTGGTATCCCGACGGAAACTAATTTCTGGTTTGCATAACAATGAGAATTGACGTTCAGTATTGAGTGAGATCTAAATACATACCATGAACAAGATTATGTCAACGTACGTCATATGACACTAGAGATATAGCTGAAGATGAAGATGTTCTATTTTTTCGCAGAGACCATGATTATCATTGAGGGAAACAGATGCGCACGATTCAAACCTAAATAACATGTTTGTTAGTTGATGTATAATTATTACCCAAAAGTTTAGATAGTATATGTTAGATCAGAACATAACAGGGCAAGTGAATTTCATTAGCGCTCCGTGAGCATTCACCAACGAATGATAATTCCTTTCCTTTTACGCAAATAGCAAAATATGATTGGACTTAGATTAGCTATTGAAACCAACCTACGTATGAAATTAAAGTAGACATAATTTTGGAAATAAAGTACTTTAGTTTGCCACTTCCTCAGCTTCACAATTCAGTGACCTTAAAACTAATCCTTACTTTAACCGAAAACCTTAATTTTTTTCGTAAATCCAACCTTCATACTAATACTTAGTTAACCTTGAAATAATATGCCTGGAATTTAGCCTGTGGTCCCATGTATCAGAGGCGTTACTAGTCTAACGTCCTGCATGACACTTTCTAAAATATATCTCGGCGATTACGCCATCATGCAGGGTCTGTGATCGCACGGATTTCGATTTAGCGGGTTTTCTTTTCTTTGGAAAATGAAAATGTGCACAATATTGTTGTTTTAACGGAACATTGCCAGATAAACGATGGCACTTAATTATCTGTGAAAATAATGACCTTTGACTAGATACTACCCAATATTTCCTCTAGTATCTGCCTTTCTCAGTCATTAATCAATCTTTCTTAGAACTGAGTTAGATTAAGGGCGAAACGCAAATGATTCCTTGGAATGTATGAAATTAAGTAGGGGAGAATAGTTGGTTGGGTGACTTCTCAAACGGACTATACAGTTAGGTGGCTTGCTTTGGAAATGTCCTTTGTTAATCCTCCCGCTCCTCCTCTTCCTCCTCCTCCTACGTCTCTGTTATTAATGGTGTTAAGAACCATTTAAAGTTCATTGTAAATAAATGAAAGGGATTATATACTGCTATAAAATTCCGGCTTTTGAGCCATTGCCTCGACTAATCCGTACTGCCTTGAACCATTCATAGCGAGGCACATGACGCGAACACTGTGCACCTGTGCTGTCATGCACGTCACAAAGGGCAGAGCCACGTACGCTAACGTGTTATTGTAGTCTACTTCAACAGTCTGTAGAAGTGTGCGGTAGGAAAACTTTGGGCAGAATTGACCAAAATGGGTTCTTTTGACTTTGATTTTAACGGGGAGCTAACTACGATTGTTTAGTGCTCCATACATCACGTTCTTAAACGCAATTTTAGTTTTCTGAACAAACTTAAAGCGCAGTGCACAGTAAGCACCTTCAAATGCGTACATACATTTCAAAGTGTGCTATATACTAACTAAGATCTATCCCGTGCTTCTTTAAGATACGTCAAAATATGAATGTCTTCCTTATACCCTGTCCTTGGCAGTCCCACTGTAGCACCCAAAGGAAGTCGCCTTTTTGTACATTTTTCACAATTTCCTATAAAAGAAAGCAGTTATCCCCGCGAAATGGGGTGTTTCGACAACAAGATTAGGTGATAAGCTTAAATACTGACGGAGTATTTGAAGGCACTTTGCGAGCTGTATTTAAGGGCTTCTATAGGATCTGAAGCTGCCAAATGTGCTTATCTCATCTATAACATCAAACTTCATAAAAATACTTTGTTACCCTGAAAGTTAGCAGAGGTCAACCTGTATAACAGTTGATCCTATTCCCGAGGCTAACAAGACCTTTTTAAAATATGTATCTGTGATTACGCCCTTCCTGCTTGGTTTTGGATAGTACATTATTTTGTCGTCTTAGTGGGGTTGCTTCTCTTATGAAAATGGCACCTCTATAAAAACACTTTGATCACCTGCGATAGTGTCCTAAATCTTTGAATGCCTTAACACAACTGTAATTTAGAATGAAATCTGTGCACCTGAATTTGTACGGTTCTCTACTAGTGGAATGCTATTTGTGATACTTTTGAAAGAACGCGGTTGATAGTGGTTTTCGAGAAAGTATATGTTACAAAAATGACATCCAAACATCCAGGAGTTACACTCATAGCAGACGTCTGGTAGCGAGACTATTTGACTTCTTCAGATATTTTTGAAACAGAAGGACGTTTTAATTTCTTGTTTTGAATATATATCCTCCTTCTCCTTATCCTTCACCTTCTTGTCTTCGTTCGCATCGGCATTTAATGTGGTTAAAAGTGGTTATCAGTTTAATGTACACTCAGAAATGGCCATTCTGTACTCCATTGACTTTGGCCGTTCTTCTCAAAAATCAAATGCTTCATGTCACTACGTGACCGCCAGCGGAGCCCCTAATGTATGCTCCAGGGCACAACAGAACATGCATGTTCCTCAAGCAGATCGTTGATCCGCACACTATCATCATATTAACAATCGTAATCTAAAAAATCCACGATCCCGTGGCTCAATGTTAGAGCATTCGACTCCATTACCAATGTTCGCTGCGTTCGAATTCCAGGTGTTCCACACATTGGAATTGGATATGACTGGCTGATGACGGCTTAAAAGCCAGAATTGGTTTTCCCGGTCCCCATTGTCTTAAGCGGTTCTACTCAAAAGTCATATGATTCAAGTACCTACGTGATTCCTGCAAAGGCTCCATATGAGCTCTAGGGCACAACGGAACATGCTCGTTCCTCAAGCAGATCGGTGAGCACACTATCATCATATTCCCGATCTCAACCGACAAAACAACGATACCATTCATCAATGGTAGAGCGTTCGCCTTATTGGCCATGGTTCGCGAGTTCGATTTCGAGGTTGTCCATACTTGGATTAGGGTATACTTATACTTGCCGGTTCTAATTTTAAAATCATATGCTTCCCGTTGATATGCGACCGCATCTGATGGCTCTTATATGAGCTCCAGGGCCATACGGAACATGCATGTTCCTTAAACAGTTCGGTGAGCCGCACCCTATCATCATATTCCTGATCGGAAACGACAAAACAGCCAGCCCGTGGCTCAATGGTTTGAGCGTTCGACTCATTAACCAAGAGTCGCGGTGATTGAATTTTAGGTGGTTCACACTTGGGTTTTGTTATGACTGGCTGATGATGGCTTTTTGGCAAGAAATGGCCATTCTGATCGCTTTTATCTTTGAAGTTTCTACTCAAATGTCATATGCTTTACCGTGCTTCTTGACCGACTGCGAAGGTTCTAACGTGAGCTCCAGGGCACAACGGAACATGCATGTACCTCAAGCATATCGGTAATCCACACATTATTATCATATTCCCGATCGCAAACAACAAAACAACGAGCCCGTGTATCAATGGTATAGCGTTCGCCTTAATTGACAACGGTCTAGGGTTAGATTTCAACGTTGTTTTTGTTTGGTATAGGGTATGACTGTGTGCAATGTATAAACACCTAGAAATTGTCATTCCGTCAACCCTTGTATTTGTCGGTTCTACTTAAACATCATATGCTTCACATCACTACGCGAGATCCTTCGATGGCTCTTATGTGAGTTCCAGGCCACAATGGGAAACATGCAATTTCCACAAAGTTCGCGGGTTGAATCCCAGGTTGTCAACACTTGGGATTGAGTATGACTGCCTGATGGCCACCAGTAAGCCAGAAATGATCATTTTGCTCAACCTTGAATTTGCCTTGCAGCAGATTGGTGAAGGCCCAAATACCATTGTTTATATTTCCCAAACGAAACTGGAAAGACAACGAGCTCGTGTCGCAGTGGGTAGAGCGTTGGACTTCTGCTCAGCAGATCGCAAATTCGAGCTACAAGCACCGCAGCACCTGGGAATAAGTATGGCTGGCTGATGACGGCTAATAAGCCAGAAATGGCCTTTCCAGTCTCCCTTTTCTTTTTTGATAATATAATGCTGCCTTAATAACTATCATTTCTGTGGCTGCTGACGGGGCTTATGTGTTAACCTGAAGACACAACGGGACGATAAAGAGTCATTTAACCGATTGTTGAGCGCCCAAATACCATTGGTAATGTTCCATATCGATACCGGGAAGACAACGAGCTCGTGTCGCCGCGGGTAGAGCGATGGACTTCTGCCTAACAGTTCGCGAGTTCCAGCCTTGGGCGACGCAGGGCCTGGGGATAAAGTAAAACTGACGGCTAATAAGCAGAAAAGGCCATTCCATTCTCCCTTGTCTTTTGTTGGTTAGATCTTTCTGCCTATATCACTAGCCGTTCTGTGGTTGCTGACGGGGCTCATGAGATAACCCCAAGGCACGACGGGACCAGAGAGTCCTTTACACGATTCGTGAGTGCCAAAATACCATTGTTAATATTCCCGATAGAAACCGGCAAGACAACGAGCTCGTGGTGCAGTGGGTAGTGTTGGACTTCTACCCAACAGGCCACAAGTTCAAGCTTTGGGCGCCACAGCGCCTGGGGTTAGGTGTGGCTGCTGATGACGGCTAATAAGCAAGAACTGGCCATTCCAGTCTCCCTTGTCTTTGTTGGTTATTTCATTCTGCCTATATCACTAGCCTTTCTGGGGCTGCTAGCGGGGTTCGAGCGTTAACTCAAAGGCACAATGGGACGAGAGAATCCTTTACCCGATCGGTGAGTGCCCAAATACCATTGTAAATATTCCCGATCGAAACCGGCAAGACAACGAGCTCGTGGCGCAGTGGGTAAGGCGTTGGACTTCTGCCTTACAGGTCGCGAGTTCGAGCCTTGGGCGCCGAAGCGCCTGGGGTTGGGTATGGCTGGCTGATGACGGCTTATAAGCCAGAAATGGCCATTTAAGGCCCCTTATCGATTTTTGGTTATATCATGCTGCCTATATCAACAGCTGCTTTGTGGCTGCTTGTGGGCTTCGAGCGTTAACTTCAAAGCACAAGTGGACGAGAGAGTCTTTAGCAGATTAGTCAGTGCCCAAATACTATTGTAAATATTCCCGATCGAAACCGGCAGGACAACAGGCTCGGGGTGCAGTGGATAGAGCGGGAGACTTCTGCCCAACAGGTCGCGATTGCAAGCCTCGGGCGCCTCAGAGTCTGGGTTTGGGTATGGCTGGCTGATAACGGTTAATAAGCCAGAAATGGCCATTTCAGTTTCCCTTGTCTTTTGTTAGTACTATCATGCTGCGTTTATCACCAGCTGCTTTGTTTCCGCTGGTGGGGACCTTAAGGCACAATCGGATGAGAGATTCCTTATATACATCGGTGAGCGCCAAAATACCATTGTTTGTATTCCTGATCGAATCCGGCAATAAAACGAGCTACTGGCAAAGAAGGTAGAGCGTAGGACTACTGCCCAAAATGTCGCGAGTTCGAGTCTCAGGCGCCGCAGTGCCTTGTGTTGGGTGTGGCTGGCTGATGATGGCTAATAAGCCAGAAAAAGACATTTCAGTCCCCCTTGTCTTTGTTGTTAATATCATTCCGCCTATGTCACCAGCTGCTTTGTATCTGCTCGGGGGACTCGAACGTTAATCCAAAGCCACAACGGGACGAGTGAGTCCAGTAGCCGAGAGGTGAGTGCCCAACTACCATTGTTTATATTACCGATCGAAACCAGCAAGACAACGAGCTCGTGGCGCAGTGGCTATTGCGTTGGATTTCGGCCGAACATGTCGCGAGTTCAAGCCTCGGGCGCCGCAGTGCCTAGGATAGAAATGGCTGGCTGATGACGGCCAATAATCCAGAATCGGCCATTGCAGTCTCCCTTGTCTTTGTTGGTAATATCCATCTCTTTTATCACTAGCTGTTCTGCGGTTGCTGACGACTCTCAAGATTTTACCCCAAGGCACAACGAGACGAGAGTTCTTTAACCGACCGGTGAGCACTCAACTACCATTGTTAATATTCCCGATCGAAATTTGCAAGATAAAAGGCACGTGGCGCAGTGGATATGGCGTGAGACTTCTGCCCAACAGGTCGCGAGTTCGAGCCTCGGGCGCCGATGCGCATGGGGTTGGGTATGGCTGGTTTATGACGGTTTATTAACCAGAAATGGCCATTTGATCCCCTTGTCTTTTGTTGGTAATATCATGCTGTCTACATCACCAGCTGCTCTGTGGCTGCTAGCGGGTTCGTGCGTTAACCCTAAGGCACAACGGGACGAGAGATTCCTGTAGCAGATTGGTGAACGCGCAACTACCATTGTTTATATTTCGCAAACGAAACTGGCCAGACAACGAGCTCGTGGTGCAGTGGGTAGAGCGTTGGAATTCTGCTCAACGAATCGAGAGTTCGAGCCTCGGGCGTCGTAGCGCCTGGGGTTAAGTTTGGCTGGCTAATGACGGCTAATAAGCCAGAAATGGCCTTTCCAGTCTCCATTGTCTTTGTTGGTAATATCATTCTGCCTATATCACTAGCAATTCTATAGCTGTTGTTGGGGCTTATGAGTTAACCCCAAGGCAAAACGGGACGAGTGAGTCCCCTAGCCGATCGGTGAAAGCCCAACTAACATTGCTTATATTTCCAATCGAAACAGGCCAGACATCGAGCTTATGGCGCAGTGGGTAGAGCGTTGGACTTCTGCCCAAAAGGTCGCGAGTACAATCCTCGGGCACCGCAATGCCTGGTATTGGGTATGGCTGGCTGATGACGGGCAATAAGCCAAACATGGTCACTCAAGTCTCCGTTGTTTTTGTCCGTCATATCATTCTGCCTATATCACAAGCTACATTGTGGCTGCTGGCGGGGATCAAGAGTAAACCCTTAATAACAACGGGACGAGGGAGTCATTTCAGTGATCGGTGTGCGCCCAGCTACCATTGTTAATATTCCCGATTGAAACCGGAAAGACAACGAGCTCCTGGTGCAGTGGGTAGAGCGTTGGACTTCTGCCCAAAAGGTCGCGAGTTCAAGCCTCGGTCACCGCAGTGCCTGGTATTGGGTATGGCTGGTTGACGATGGATAATAAGCCAAAAATGGCCATTCCAGTCTCCGTTGTCTTTGTCCGTCATATCATTCTGCCTATATCACTAGCTGCTCTGTGGCTGCTGTCGGTGATCAAGACTAAACCATAAATCACAACGGGACGAGGTTTCATTTAACTGATCAGAGTGCGCATAACTACCATTGTTTATATTTCGCAAACGAAACTGGCAAACAACGAGCTGGTGGCGCAGGGGGTAGAGCGTTGGAATTTTGCCCAAACTGTTAACGAATTTGAGCCTCCGTACCGCAGCGCCTGGGGTTTGCAAGGCTTGCTGATGACGGCTTATAAGCTAGAAATGCCCATTCCAGTCCCTTGTCTTTTGTTGGAAATATCATGCTGCCTTTATCACCAGCTGCTCTGTGGCTGCTGGCGGGGCTCGAGCGTTAACCCTAAGGCACAACGGAACGAGAGAATCCTTTAACCCATCGGTGAGCACCCAACTACCATTGTTTATAGTTCCCAAACAAAATGGCAAGATAACGAGCTCGTGGCGCAGTTGGTAGAGTATTGGACTTCTGCTCAATATATCGCGAGTTCGAGCCTCGAGTGCCGAAGCACCTGGGGAAAAGTATGGCTGGCTGATGACGGCTGATAAACCAGAAATGGCATTTCCAGTCTCCCTTTTCTTTATTGGTAATATCATTCTGCCTTAACACCCAGCCTTTTTGTGGCTGCTGACGGGGCTTATGAGTTAACCCCAAGACACAACGGGACGAGAGAGTCCTTTAACCGATTGTTGAGTGCCCAACTACCATTGTTATTTTTTACGTTCGAAATTGGCAAGAAAACGAGGTCGTTGCGCCGTGAGTAGAGCGTTGGATATCGACCCAAGAGTTCGCGAGTTCCAGCTTTGGGTGCCGCAGGGCCTGGTGATAATGTATGACTAGCTGATGACGGCCTATAAGCCAGAAATGGCCCCTTGAGGCCCCTTGTCGATTTTTGGTAATATTATGCTGCCAATATCACCAGCTGCTCTGTGGCTGCTGGCAGGCTTCGAGCGTCAACCCCAAGGCACAACCAGACGAGAGAGTCCTGTAGCAGATTGGTGAGTGCCCAAATACTATTGTTAATATTCCCGATCGAAACCGGCAGGACAACAGACTCGTGGCGCAGTGGATAGGGCGGGAGACTTCTGCCCAACAGGTCGCGATTTCAAGCATCGGGCACCTCAGAGCCTGGGTTTGGGTATGGCTGGCTTATGACAGTTAATAAGCCAGAAATGGCCATTTCATTTTCCCTTGTCTTTTGTTATTACTACCATGCGGCGTTGATTACCAGCGGCTCTGTGTCTGCTGGTGGGTCTCGCATCTTTACCCCCACGCACAACAGGACGAGAGATTCCTTAAAGACATCGGTGAGTGCCACAATACAATTGTTAATATTCCCGATAGAAATCGGCAAGACAACGAGCTCGTGGTGCAGTGGGTAGAGCGTTGGACTTCTACCCAACAAGCCACGAGTTCAAGCTTTGGGCGCTGAATCGCCTGGGGTTAGGTATGGCTGCTGAAGAAGGCCAGTAAGCCAGATATGATCATTTTGCTCAATCTTGAATTTGTCAGTCTTTCTTAAAAATCATATGCAGCAGATTGGTGAAGACCCAACTACCATTGTTTATATTTCGCAAACGAAACTGGCCAGACAACGAGCTCATGGCGCAGTGGGTAGAGCGTTGGAATTCTGCGGAACCTTTTACGAATTTGAGCCTCCGCACCGCAGCGCCTGGGTTTGGGAAGGCTTGCTGTTGACGGCTTATAAGCTAGAAATGCCCATTACAGGCCCCTTATATTTTGTTGGAAATATCATGCTGCCTTTATCACCAGCTGCTCTGTCGCTGCTTGCGGGGCTCGAGCGTTAACCCTAAGGCACAACGGGACGAGAGATTCCTGTAGCAGATTGGTGAACGCGCAACTACCATTGTTTATATTTCGCAAACAAAACTGGCCAGACAACGAGCTCGTGGCACAGTGGGTAGAGCTTTGGAATTCTGCAGAACTTTTTACGAATTTGAGCCTCCGCGCCGCTGCGCCTAGGTTTGGGTAGGCTTGCTGATGACGGCTTATAAGCTAGAAATGCCCATTACAGGCCCTTTTCTCTTTTGTTGGAAATATCATGCTGCCTTTATCACCAGCTGCTCTGTGGCTGCTTGCAAGGCTCGAGCGTTAACCCTAAGGCACAACGGAACGCGTTTGTCCTTTAACCCATCGGTGAGCACCCAACTACCATTGTTTAAAATTCCCAAACAAAAATGGCAAGACAACGAGCTCGTGGCGCAGGGGGTAGAACGTTCGACTTTTGCTCAACAGACCGAGAGTTCGAGCCTTGGGCGTCGCAGCGCCTGGGGTTAAGTTTGGCTGGTTAATGACGGCTAATAAGCCAGAAATGGCCTTTCCAGTCTCCATTGTCTTTGTTGGTCATATCATTCTGCCTATATCACTAGCAATTCTTTAGCTGCTGTCGGGGCTTATGAGTTAACCCGAAGGCACAACGGGACGAGTCAGTCCTGTAGCCGATCGGTGAATGCCCAACTAACATTTCTTATATTCCCAATCGAAACCGGCCAGACATCGAGCTTATGGCGCAGTGGGTAGAGAACTGGACTTATGCCCAAAAGGTCGCGTGTGCAAGCCTCGGGCACCGCAGAGCCTGGTATTGGGTATGGCTGGCTGATGACGGATAATAAGCCACAAATGGTCAATCAAGTCTCCGTTGTTTTTGTCCGTCATATCATTCTGCCTATATCACTAGCTACACTGTGGCGGCTGGCGAGGATCAAAAGTAAACCCTTAATCACAACGGGACGAGGGAGTCATTTCAGTGATCGGTGTGCGCCCAGCTACCATTGTTAATATTCCCGATTGAAACCGGAAAAACAATGAGCTCGTGTTGCAGTGGGTAGAGCGTTGGACCTGTGTCCAAAAGGTCGCGAGTTCAAGCCTCGGGCACCGCAGTGCCTGGTATTGGGTATGGCCGGCTGATGACGGATAATAAACCAAAAAATGGCCATAACAGTCTCCCGTGTCTTTGTTGGTTATTTCATTCTGCCGATAACACTAGCTGCACTGTGGCTGCTGGTGGGGATCAGGAGTAAACCCTAAATCACAACGGGAAGAGGGAGTCATTTAACTGATCGGTGTGCGCCCAACTGCCATTTTTAATATTTTCAATTGAAATAGGAACGTCAACGAGCTCGTGTTGCATTCGGTAAAGCGTTGAACTTCGGCCAAACAGATTGCGAGTTCGAGCCTCGGGTGCCGCAGCGCATGGTGTTGTGTATGGCTTGCTGATGATGCCTAATACGCCAGAAAAGGCCATTATATTTGACCTCATCTTTGTCAGTTATATCATTCTGCCAATATCATTAATGCTGCTCTGTGGCTGCTGGCGGGGCTCGAGAGTAAATCTAAACGCACAACGGTACGTATGAGTCGTGTATCCGATCGGTGTGCGCTCAAATACCATTGGTAATATTCCCGATCGAAACCGGCAAGACAACGAGCTCGTGACGCAGTAAATTATGCGTTGGATTACTGCCCAAAATGTCGCGAGTTCGAGCCTCAGGCGCCGCAGTGCCTTGTGGTGGGTTTGGCTGGCTGATGATGGCTAATAAGCCAGAAAAAGACATTTTAGTCCCCCTTGTCTTTGTTGTTAATATTTTTCCGCCTATGTCACCAGCTGCTTGTAGCTGCTAGGGGGACTCGAACGTTAATCCCAAGACACAATGGGATGAGTAAATCCTGTAGCCGAGAGGTGAGTGCCCAACTACCATTGTTTATATTACCGATCGAAACCGGCAAGACAACGAGCTTGTGGCGCAGTAGGTAGTGCGTTGGACTTCGACCCGTCAGGTCGCGAGTTCACGCCTCGGGCGCCGCAGCGCCTTGTGTTGTGTGTGGATGGCTGATGATGGATAATAAGCCAAAAATGGTCATTCCAGTCTCCCTTTTCTTTGTCTATTATATCGATCTGCCATTATCACTAGCTGATCTGTGGATGCTGGAGGGGCTCGAGAGTAAACCCCAAGGTACAACGGGACGAGTGAGTTCTGGAGCCGATCGGTGAGTGCCAAACTACCATTTTTTTATATTCATAATCGAAACCGGCAAGTTAACGAGCTCGTGGCGCAGTGGGTAGAGCGTTCGACGTCTGCCCAACAGGGCGCGAGTTCGAGCCTCGGGCACCACAGCGCCTGGGGCTGGGTATGGCCAGCTGATGACGGCTAATAAGCCAGTAATGGCCATTACAGTCCCCCTTTCTTTTTGTTGGTCATATCATTCTGCCTATATTACCGGCTGCTCTGTGGCTGCAGGCCGGGCTCGAGCGTTAACCCTAAGGCACAACGGGACGAACGAGTCCTGAATCCGATCGGTGTGCACCCAACTACCATTGTTAATATTCCCGATCAAAACCAGCAAGAAAACGAGCTTGTGTTGCAGTAGGTAGAGCGTGCGACTTCTGCCCAACAGGTTAGGATTTCGAGCCTTGGGCGCCGCAGTGCCTGGGGTTGGGTATGGCTGGCTGATGATAGCTAATAAGCCAGAAATGACCATTCAAGTCGCCCTTATCTTTGACAGGATCATCATTCTGCCTTTATTGTTAGCTGCTCTGTGGATGCTAGCGGGGCTCGAGAGTTAACCCCAAGGCCCAACGGAACGAGTAATTCTCGTAACCGATCGGTGATTGCCCCACTACCCTGTTTCTATTCCCGATCGAAACTGGCAAGACATCAAACTCTTGGCGCAGTGGGTAGAGCATTCAACTTCTGCCCAACAGGGCGCGAGTTCCAACCTGAGGTGCCGAAGCATCTAGGGATGTGAATGGCTGGCTGATGACGGCTAATAGTACAGAAATAGCCATTCCAGTCCTTCTTATCTTTTTCGGCCATATAATTCTGTCTTTACCATTAGCTGCTCTGTGGCTGCTTGTGGGGATCGAGAGTAAACCTTGGGGTACAACGGGACGATCGAAATTCGCACAAATATCAATGTTCATATTCCCGATTTAAACTGGCAAGCCAACAAGCTCACGGCGCATTGGGAACAGCGTTGTTCGTCTGCCAAAAAGGTCGCGAGTTCGAGCCTCGGGCGCCGCAGCGCGTGATATTGGTTATGACTGGCTTCGAAGGCTTATAATCCAAAAATGGCCATTCCAGTCACCCCTGTCTTTGTCGATAATATCATTCTGCCTATATCACTAGCTGCTGTGTGGCTGCTGGTAGGGATCGAGAGTAAACCCCAGGGCACAATTAGACAAATAGTCCTGTAACCGATCGGTGTGCGCCCATCTACCATTGTTCATATTCCCTTTCAAAACCGCCAAGACAACGAGCTCATGGCCCAGTGGGTAGAGCTTTGAACTTCTGCCCATCAGGTCACGATTTCGAGCCTCGGGCAACGCAGCGCCTGGGGTTGTGTATGGCTGGCTGATGATGGCTAATAAGCATGAAATGGCCATTCCAGTCTGCCTTGTTTTTGTCGGTCTTATGATTCTGCTTATATCACAATCTGCTCTGTGGCTGCTGGCGCAACTCGAGAGTTAACCCTAAGGCATAACGCGACATGTGAGTCCTATAGCCGATCGGTGAATTCCCAAATACCATTTTTAAATTTCCCGATCGAAACCGGCAAGACAACGTGCTCGTGGCGCACTGGGTACAGCGTTGGACTACTGCATAACAGGTCGCGAGTTCGAGCCTCGGGCGCAGCAGCGACTGAGGTTGTGTATAGCTGGCTCATAACGGCTAATATGCATTAAATGGCCATTTCAGTCTGTCTTGTCTTTGTCGGTCTTATGATTCTGCTTATATCACAATCTGCTCTGTGGCTGCTGGCGGAACTCGAGAGTACACCCTAAGGCATAACACGACAAGTGAGTCCTGTGACCGACCGGTGAGAGCCCAACTTACATTGTTAATATTCCCAACCAAAACCGGCAAAAATACGAGCTGGTGGTGAAGCGAGTAGAGCGTTGGACCTCTATCCCTCAGGTCACGGTTTTGAGCATCGGGCGCCACAGCGCCTTGTGTTGTGAATGGCTGGCTGATGACGGCTAATAAGCCAGAAATGGCAATTCCAGTCTCCGTTGTCTTTGTTGGTCATATCATGCTGCCTCTACCACCAGCTGCTCAGTGGCTGATGGCAGTACTCGAGCGTTTACCGCAAGTCACAACGTGACGACTGAGTCATGTGACCGACCGGTAAGAGCCCAAATTACATTGTTAATATTCCAGATCAAAACCGGAAAAAAATTCGAGCTTGTGGCGGAGCGAGTATAGCATTGGACTTTTGACCATCATGTTGCGATTTCGAGCCGCGGGCGCCACAGCACCTGGTGTTGTGTATGGCTAGCTGATGACGGCTAATAAGCCAGAAATAGCAATTACAGTCTCCCTTGTCTTTGTTGGTCATATCATGCTGCCTCTATCACCAGCTGCTTCGTTGCTTATGGCAGGACTCGAGCATTTACCGCAAGGCACAACGGGACAAATGAGTCCTGAATCCGATCGGTGTGCACCCCACTGCCATTGTTAATAGTCCCGATCGAAACCGGCAAAAATACGAGCTCGTGTTAGAGCGAGTAGAGCGTTGGTTTTCTGTGCCTCAGGTCACGAGTTTGAGCCTTGGGCGCCACAGCACTTGGTGTTGTGTATGGCTGGTTGATAACGGCCAATAAGCCAGAAATGGCCATTCCAGTCTTTATTGTCTTTGTCGGTTATATCATTCTGCCTATATTTTAAGCTGCTCTGTGGCTGCTGGCGGTGCTCTTGAGTAAACCTAAAAACTCATCGGGACGCGTGAGTCCTGTAGCCGATCGGTGAGGGCCCATCTGACATTGTTAATATTCCCGATAAAAACCGGCAACAATACGAGCTCGTGGCGGAGCCAGTAGAGTGTTAGACTTCTGTCCATCATGTCGCGATTTCGAACTGAGCCATCGCAGTGCCTGGGGTTAGGTTTGGCTGGCTGATGACGGCCAATAAGTAAGAAGTGTCCTTTCCAGTCGTCCTTGTCTTTTCGGTCATTTACTTCTGCCTATATCATAACCTGCTTTGTGGCTAATGGCAGGGCTCATGAGTTAACCCCAAGGATCAACTGGACGACAGAGTCCAGTAGTCGATCGGTGAGGGCCCAACTAAAATTGTTAATATTCCCAATCAGAACAGGTAAAAAAACGAGCTCGTGGTAAAGCGATTAGAGCATAAGACTTCTGTCCAACAGGTCACCTGTTCGAGCCTCTGGTGCCACACCACCTGCTGTAAGGTATGGGTGGCTGATGACAACTTATAAGCCAGAAATGACAATTTCAGTCTCCCTTGTCTTTGCTGGTCATATCATGCTGCCTCTATCCCCAGCTGCTCAGTGGCTGATGGCGGGACTCGAGCATCTTGCCGAGTTCGATCGGGAATATTAACAATGGTAGTTTGGCACTCACCGATCGGCTACAGGACTCACTCGTCCGGTTTTGCCTTGAAATTTTCGTTCGAGCCCCACCAGCAGCCACAGAGCAGCTAATTGTATAGGCAGAATTCTATGACCGACAAAATCAAAGGAAACTTGATAAGTCATTTCTGGCTTTTTAGACATCATCAGCCAGCCATACACAACACCGGGCGCTACGACGCCCAAGGCTTGAACTCGCGACTTCTTATGCAGAAGTCCAACGCCCTACCCACTGCGCCTCGAGTACGTTGTCTTGCCAGTTTCGATTGGAATTTTAACAATAGTATTTTGGCACTCGACGATCCGATACAGGACTCACTAGTCCCGTTGTGCCTTGGGGTAAACTCTCGAATCCTGCCATCAGCCACAGAGCAGCTGGTGATAGAGGCAGCATGATATGACCAAAAAAGACAAGGGAGACTGAAATGGCCATTTCTGGCTTATAAGCCGTTATCAGCCACCCATACCTTACAGCAGGCGCTGTGGCGCCAGAGGCTCGAACAGGTGACCTGTTCGGCAAAAGTCTAATGCTCTACTCGCTTCACCACGAGCTCGTTTTTTTTCCGGTTCTGATCGGGAATATTTACAATTTTAGTTGTGCCCTCACCGATCGGCAACAGGACTCCCTAGTCCCGTTGAGCCTTGGGGTTAACTCTTGAGCCCATCCATCAGCCACAAAGCAGCTTATGATATAGGCTGGCTGATGACGGCTTATATTTCAGAAATTGCCATTCCAGTCTCAATTGTTTTTATCGGTCATATCTTTCTGCATATATCCTAAGTTGCTCTTTGGGTGCTAACGGGGGTCGAGAGTAAACCCCAAGGCTTAACGGGACGAATGAGTCCTGTAGCCGATCGGTGAGGGCCCAACTAACATTTTTTATATTCCCGATCAAAACCTGAATAAATGCGAGCTCTTGGCGGAATAAGTTAAGCGTTGGACTTCTGCCCATCAGGTTGCGATTTTAAGCCTCAGGCACCGCAGCTCCTGGGGTTGTGTATGGCTGGCTGATAACGGTTAATAAGCCAGAAATTTTCATTCCAGTCTGCCTTCTGTTTGTTGGTCACATAATTCTGCCTATATCATAAGCTGGTCTGTGGCTGCTGGTGGGGTTCAAACGTTAATCTCAAGGCAAAACGGGACGAGTGAAACCTGTAGCCGATCGGTGATTTCCCAACTACCATTTTTAATATTCCCGATCAAAACTGGCAAGACGACGAGCTCGTGGCGCAGTGGGTAGAGCATTGGACTTCTGCCCAACAGGTCACAAGTTTGAGGCTCGGGCGCCACA
>WEDG01013537.1:0-13936 GCA_017591395.1 Schistocephalus solidus
ACACCGTAGAGGTAGAGAAGGGCGGATCGACAAAGACAAGGGAGACTAGATGCCGATTTCGTTTATTGGCCGCCATAGCCATATGTAACCGCAGGTGTTGCAACTGTGGCAGTCGGTTCACACGCACCGCTTAGTTCGTCGTTCTTGGTAGAGGCAGTCGGCTCACGTGATGGCCGGCGCAGACGCTGACTCTCACCGTCCGTCTTAAGCTCCCGCTTAGACTACCTGAGCCTTTGGCACCAGCCTCGCGAGTGCTCGAAACCAATCAACGTGTACCATTTCACTGATTGACTGCAGGCGACAAATGACACTCTGGGGTCGTGATCTCAACAGCGGAGAAACAAGAACAAATGGAGTGAGGGGACCGCTCGCGCAGCTTGCCGAAACAGGTAGCTTGTCTAGAAGATCCAATATCCTCTACATCCTGGAGCCCGCCTATTTCAACTGCCCGGTCTGTCCAGTCATCATCCTCTCGTCCACCGCAGTCGCCAACTGCTGGTATCACATTGCCTTCGGTGCAAGAACCCTGTAACTGTCCTCTGCTTCGTCGTTTCCTCACAGAGCAAACGAGTAAAAACCTGTCAGCCCGACCACTATCACTGAAGTCTCCTGTCCTGGTCTTACCTTCTACTTCTGCGACAGCAACAGAAGGAGACGTTGTCTGGTTGATACTGGTGCTCAGCTGAGTGTCATCCCTCCCACAACAGTCGCCCGTTGGTACCCTAACCCTGGCCTCTTCCTTCAGGCCATCAACACCTCCCTAATTACCACCTTCGTACCCGCTCCCTCTCCCTGGATCTCGGTCTCCGGCGTGTCTTATCCTTAGTCTTTGCTGACACTCCCCGTGCAATCCTCGGTGCAGATTCCTCGCTGATTTCAATCTTATGGTCGACGACCACCACTCCTGTTTACATGACCAAACCACCAAGTTGGCTGTCCGAGGTACCCATTATTTTTGAGGTGTTCCGCCAACTCTGCAGTTCTGGACCCTGAACCTTATAGTGCATTTTGCAGCTCTTTGGAAAACACGCTGGACTCACCCGACCCAACTTCACCATCTCTACCCCATCACACCCCGTTGTTGAACACATCCGAACGACTGGTCCACCTTTGTTTTCTCAGCCCCACAATCTCACGCCTGCCCGACTGTCTACTGCCAAGCCGAGTACGAGCACATGCTTCAAATCGGCATTATTTATCAATCAGAAAGCCCATGGGCCTGGCCTTTCCACAGGGTTTCATAGACTGCCACTGCTGACTGGCGCCCCTGTGGTGACTATAGGGACTTGATCCATATCACCATCCCTGACCGCTACCCTGTGCCGCATGGCAAGTCTGTTTTCGAAGATCGACTTGGCTTGGGACTCTAACCAAATCCCTATAATACTGGAGGATGTTTCAAAGACGCCCGTCCCCACATCCTGTGGCCTCTTTGAGTTCATGTGTATGCCTTTCGGACTCCGCAACACCTTCCAAATTTTCCAGAGATTCGTAGATAGAGTGCTTCATGGCTTAAACTTTGTCTACGCCTATATTGACGACATCTTATTGACCAGCTCCAACCCTGAGGAAAATATAGAACATCTCAAAATGGTGTTCGACCGCCTTCAACGATTTGGCGTTGTCCTTTACCCGTCCAAGTGTGTCTTCGGTGTGTCTTCTCTCGAGGTTCTTGGACACCCGGTGGTCGGCAACGTCATCCATTCTCTCTCTTTGAAGAATGTGGCAATCCGTGAGTTTCTAACTCCCTCATCAAAACGTCAGCTACGCAAATTCCAGGCACGGTGAATTTCTACCGTCGATTCCTCCCTAAATGTGCCAAGGCCATTCTGCCTCTTACTTATCTCCTCTGGTCCTAAACGGTCGTTTGAGCTCACTGCAGATGCCCTCATTCCTTTTGAGAAGGACATATTGTTCTGGCCAATGCCACTTTTCTGATGCAGTCAGCCCCCGATGTTCCCTTCTTCCTCATGGTTGATGCATCCAATGTTGCAGTCAGTGACCTTGCAGGTCAATACGAACCCTTAGCTTTCTTCTCCCCTTAAGTTAAAACCTACCGAATAGTGCTACAGCACGTTTGACTGGGAGCTGCTTGCTGTCTGTCTTGCCATGAAACACTTCTGGCACTTCCGTGAGGGCAGGGACTTCACAGTCTTCACGGAGCATCAGGCAATTACCTTCGCCCTCAAGTCCGATTCCGATAAAATCAAACCCTGGGAGCTTCTTCAATTGTACTATATCTCGTAGTACACTTCAGACATCCACCGCACCAACGAAGCACGCATTAAGGTGGGTGACGCCCTATCCAGTCCCTCCATCGATCCCCTAAAGCTTTTTTCTGGTATCAACCTCGCTGAAATAGGCGGTTGAACAACGCCGTGACGGTTCGCCTTGTGACAAGGATGTTACCGGACTCCAAGTGCAGGAGCTACAACTGGCAACTGGCAACCCGACCATACTATGCGACATCTCCACTCCATCCCATCGTCCATTTGTGCCACCATCTCTTCGTCACAAAGTTTCCTCCTCCCTGCACAAGCTATCTCACCCTGGGAGTCGAGCTACCGACAAGCTGTTTTTGGACCGCTTCTTCTGGCCTGGGATGCACAAGGACTTGAAAACATGGACTCGGACTTGTCCGGCCTGTCAACGGAGTAAGGCTTAGCGGCACAACTCGACCCCAGCGGCATTTTCAACAGCCCTGATGCAAGATTCAGCCACGTTCACCTGGACATTGTAGCCCCCCTGCCTCTGTCTGATGCTTGTTCCTATCTCCTCACTTGTTTGGATCGATTCACCCGATGACCGGAAGCAATCCCTCTGACTGATGTCACTGCTGAAAACAGTGGTCAATGCTTTTCCCAGTTGTTAGGTTGCCATCTTTGGTGCCCCGTCTACTATCACGATCAATCGCGGTGCCAAGTTTGAATCTAACCTTTTTAAGTCCCTCCTCTCCTTCTGAGGCTGTACTCGCATTCCCACGACAGCCTATCACCTGGCTGCCAACGGGATGGAGGAGCGGTTCCACCCCCATTTGAAGGCCTTTCTATGCGCTTCGGACGACGCGGAGAACTGGACAGACCATATCCCCCTGGTTCCGTTTGGCATCCGCTCCGCTCGTAAGTCAGACCTTTTTCTTTCCATTGTTAAACTCGTGTTCAGCGCCACAGTCAGACTTCCTGGTGAGATGATCTTGCCAAATCTTCTTAGTGTTGTTGAGGATCCTACTTACCTCCTGCACCGCCTCCGGCAATTCATGCGGAATCTTTCCTCAGTCATCAGTCTTCATCAGCCCCGGTCATCAGTCTCCGAGCCTTATACTGAGAATGACCTGATGAACTGCTCTCACGTCTATCTCCGATGTGATAGAGTACGCCGGCCATTGAAACACCCCCTACAATCTAAAATAAGATCCTTTTTCTTCTCACCCTACAAAGGATATCGAATGGAATGGCAGCTGCAAATGTTAAGCATTGACGATCCCAGTGGTCGAGGCAACGTACGGGACCGTCAAAATCTAAAGCCGAAGAAGCTGGTCATTTCAACGGAAGCAAAGAGGAAAACGTAGTATATTTGCCAAAACACCTTTTCGGAAAACGGAAGGCACTAATGTAAACGAGTTCCATTTTTAAAATCTTCAGTCTAATGTGTTTTTGCAAATAAATGAGCAAAGTTAGATACTTGTGCATTATTTTACCAGTCAGTTTATCATGAAAAACTACAAACTTAGGTATATGAATCTTTGAAAACGCTCCCGCGCGTCCCTACTTGGATCTGGATCCTATGAGCGTATATGTATGGTTTTCTATCGTTTGTCTGGTGACAGCGCTCACGGGCTGCGAATCAAGATTAAAACGAATAGCAGAATAACGTTAAAGGACCTCTATTTATATCCAATGGTGAAACATAATTTTACTCATAATAAAACTTTCTTCTACAGTATACATAACAGGTATGATGCCGGATCTTGACATTCTGCTCTAAATTTCAGTTTCACCACAGTATAAGCAGATCGAATTTGTACGTTTTCGAAAGATCTGGGAAAATTAGAATTGCCACAACCTACCGCTGAGAATTCCAGTAGATAAACAATATACTATGACGCACATAATGGAAATTGCATTGATTGGTCTGGATGCTCATGTTGAGGCCTCTGTGCACGCCTTCGCACTTTCTGCAAAATACACAGTGGTTGCGCCACCTTAGTCTACATTTGCGCCTTTCCTCGGACTTTGGCCTCTAAACGCCTCTTTATGGGCTGACGCATGCTTGCTTTGCTCTTCGTGGCTAGTGAAAAAAACTCAAATTTAGAGCACGTATGGGGGCGTTAAATTTTTCTTCCGGGAAAAAAACATTTGGTCCTACATAGGAGCGGTCAAAAACGTGTGAAAATGACGCATAAAATGTATGCAATTCGATTTGTACTTTGCTATGTACGTCTTTATAGTCAGCGAACTATATAAACTGGCCATGAAATATAATATTCAAGCAAAGGACGATTCTGCCGATTAGTTGTGCTTCACGCCCCTTCCTTGCAGTGATATTCTCTCCGAGGAGGGGTATTTCAAGTATTACCGAGGGCATCTTAACTACGCATACGCATTCTATCGAGTGTTTCATACAACTGATTTTAACAGCGCAGTCATAAGTAACTTAGATAAGTAATCCAGTCTTTCTGTCATTGATGATGAGTTCTAGGCAAGGCTAAGGTATCGAATCTTAGTCAAACTCAATGCCTACTTTAGGTATTTCAGGCTGCAAAGCAAAGGTCAAAGAAAAGACAAAGTTTGACCTCTTCAAATGTTTTTGCTTAAATCGAACGCAACAAAATCTTCTAAGGGTTGAAGCACGATTATTTTTTCTGCCATTTATTTCAAATTAAATTGTAAGTGCTTATTTTCTGACTAAGTCAATTTTTTCCGGCACTTTGTACGTTTCACATCTGTAATATGTGTTAGTTATTATATCTCTTGAACTGCCAACGCCAATTCGATTTGAAACGTTTACTTGTATACATTTTTAGTACTAATAATCGTGAACCTTAACCAAAATATGTTTCAGCTGCGTCACGAGACTGACACTTGTAGGAGCTTTGTCTTCACCTATTAAGGGAGTCATATAAGAGAGTTCTGCGAAGGCGCAAAAGCGCATGGCAAAGAACCTGGAAAATGAGTACATGCATGCTTCAACACACAGTACCCCTTAGGACTCGTAGCTCAGGTGGTTTGATCTTTGGATGAAATAAGCCTTCCCCCTGCTCTTATGGGTTCAAATCTCGCTGAGGCAACCGAATGGCTACAAAAATCCTATCTGGTTGCCTCTTCAATATACAATTTTTGGCTTTGGCGATACAAAACACTGGAAACTTCTTTTGACAGGATTAGCAGTGGGTTATCGGTCTAGATCTTTTTTCACTATCGCAACCACCACCGTGCAAATATGTTGGTGTAATGTTTTCCTGATTTCGGATTAGCAGTCTAAGTTTTAAATTGTTGTCCAATTTTATGCTTCATTACCAAAATTCGTGTCGCATAAAGACGAATACAGTTTTCATAATTTTTCCGCACAAACTTCAACAAAATCTCTCAGCAAACTGGCTGTTCCGTTATGGTCCGAAGGTAGACATAAATATGTAAACTAAAACCCATTATCGTGATTGAATATGAATAATGCTAGCTGCATTTCATATTTGTGAGCTTAAATATAAATAAAAGCGAAATTAGCAGCTTCGTTCAGTTTTTGCTACACAGAGGGTGTATACGTGTACTGGAATTGTTTAGAATTATACCTAGGTCCATAATGTTTAACTAAGAAATTCATTCTTTGCACAGCCTCATTGTCTGGTAAAGGCTGATGTACCGAAAATAAGTAGGCAGTCAGATGTGACACCAACCATAACACACACGAAAGTTCGACCGTCGTAGTACGACGATGTCCACCGTATGCTCCTTGGAAGGGTGGAGCAGGGACAGTGACTCGCGCGTGAATTAGTTTTAAGTGATTGTAGCATTGCGCTGCAGCTACCGCACTCTCTCCTCCTCTCCCACCTGAGCCTGGTGTCAAGACAGGGTCAAGAAGACCGGAGATGGGAGAGGGCGCAGGAAGCTGGCGCGGCCGGAGCTGCCCCTGGGCGTGCCACCACACCTAGCTCGGATCCCACGGAGTGGGGAGTGCCATAAAGGTCACATTA
Organism: Schistocephalus solidus; assembly: GCA_017591395.1. Lineage (NCBI taxonomy): Eukaryota > Metazoa > Platyhelminthes > Cestoda > Diphyllobothriidea > Diphyllobothriidae > Schistocephalus > Schistocephalus solidus. Next base: position 6,191 of record WEDG01013537.1, read on the forward strand.
AGCAGGAGCCATTGCAACCTAACTTTCAGTCCGCCAGTCAGCCACTCCACACAAAACACACATTGGGCAGACCACGCGGTCCGATTTATCCCGTCAGTTGGCAACCTTCCAAGCCACGGCTTTTAGCGCACCGTGATAGTTTCAAGCGCGTCAGATTGTTTATAGTGAGGAACATACGCTGAGCTGTTGACCTCACTCTCTCCCCACCCCACAATCAGACCACTGTCAGAGCCGGTCAGTTGTCTGATGCGGAAGCGGGCGCAGCTGCTGGTGACCTCGTCTTAGTGTACTACGTACACGACCTGGCCCCCCAAACACAAGCTCCAGAATTTCACACAACAGGGGGTTAAACGGCTTACATCTCACATGTTTGAGATAGCCAGAGGTCACGTTAAGAAGGAGCAATCGCAGCCTAACTCTCAGACCACCAGTCAGCCACTCCACATAACACAAATTGGACTAACTGCGAGGTCTGAGTGTAATTGTCAGTTGGCATCCTTCCAACCGCGGCACTCAACGTTACTGCACTCTCTTCTCCTCCCCCACCTGAGCCCGGTCTCATGACACAGTCAAACAGACCGGAGATGGGAGAGGGCGCAGGTGGCTGGTGCGGCCGGAGCCGCCCCTGGGCGTACCGCCACACCTGGCTGAGATCCCACGGAGTGGTTGTGCCATAAAGACCACATTAATAAGGAGCAGTTGCAGCCTGACTCTCAGTCCGCCAGTCAGCCAGCTCCACACAAAACACACATTGGGCTGACCACTCGGTCCGAGTTATTTCGTCAGTTGGCAACCTTCGAAGCCACGGCTTTTAGCGCACCGTGATAGTTTTAAGCGCGTCAGATTGTTTAAAGTGAGAAACATGCGCTGAGCTGTCAACCTCATGCTTTTCCCCACCCCCACCATCAGACACTGTCCGAGCCGGTCAGTTGCCTGATGTGGGAGTGGGCGCATTGGCTGATGGATCGGCGTACCCGTCTCTGAGCGCCACAGCACGACCTGTCCCCATAACACACACACTAGGATTCACTCACTCAGGGGATATGGAGCAGCCATCGCCGTCTGACTCCCTGTCCACTGGTCAGCCACTCGACACACACAGCACATAAACTGAGCCGACGGCGTGGTCTGGTGGAAGCGTCAGATTGGCAGACTTCCCAGCCATGGTGTCTAGGAAACCATGATCAACTCTGGTAAATCGTGATTGTGAGGGTGTTGTCGATGTTTTGGTGTAGGTAAGGTGCGCTGATGTAGCTTAGCCTCCGGTGCTTTACCGGAGGTTGTCGTGGAGGCGCATGTGTCCTAATAGGCCCATGCGGTGTGTATATGTGCGGGAGCAGTGAGGGCAGAGAAAGCGGGCGCGTCGGCTGTATGTAGGAGCCCCAGGCACTGGTTCACCAGCCTCCGTGCGATGGATTCGCAGGTGACCGACCAGGCCGATGCGTGAGTTGAAGTTGCAGGCGCAGTGTGAGCAGGAGAAATCGGTAGAGGCTGGGGCGATGTCATTCATGGTAGTGGGGGTGGCAGGGGCGCTAAGAATGGCAGGAGCGGAGGGTGTGCATCGTGTATCGGTGTTGCCGGCATTGTGGTGTATTCCGCTGTCATGGATGTGCATGTGACCGAATAGGTCCATGCGATTAGTGAATGTGCGAGGACAGTGAGAACAGTGGAGGCGACGATCTCTTCTGTGTGATGGTGTTCCAGGTACTGGCTCACCAGTCTCTGTACGATGTATTCGCAAATGACCGACCAGGCCGATTCGTGAGGTGAATGTGCGGTCGCATTGAGTACAGCTTAGGAGAGATTCCCTATCGCTGATGGTGGTGGTATGGGTAACAGGCGATGAGTAGATGGATGTGGTCTCTATGATGGTGGGTGTAATGGAATTGATCCCAGGCCGATTGGCGCGCGGAAGATGCGTTGACAGCGCGGGCATGTTGGCAGGGCCTGGGCATTGGCGGTGTTGGTCCGGGGCGCTGGTGACTTTCGTGCCGCTCTTTTGGCCTTGGCGGCGGCGATCCAGTTGGCCTCATAGATTGCTGAACCAGTCTTCACTTATGTTCTTCATGCCGGTCTATCCTGGGCGAGGTCCTCCCAGGTCACCGAGTTGATTTGCAGTTGCTTCAGCGATTTCTTCAAAGTGTCCTTGTAGCGTCGTTTTTGGCCTCCCTGCCGGCGAGAACCCGTAGTTACATCTCCGTAGAAAAGTCGTTTGGGAAGTCGCTCGTTGTCCATTCTTACCAGGTGGCCGCTCCATCATAGTTTCACTTGAGTATAACACCCCTTACTAATGAATGTTTTCGAAACGAAAACCCAACGCAGCATTTCGGTTGACATTTCACCGAATAAGAACTCCATTATTCACCATAAAATAGGGCAGGCAATAACAGACTTCTTCTCAAAAGCGAGATTAAATTTGCGGGAATTTGTGTTTTAAAATCGTTGCATCTTGCATACAGTTCATTGGTGTTAAAGATACCCATGCAGGACAACGAATGGAATACTGCCGTTGTCAATTCATTAACTACTGGAATGTAGCCCATTCCTATCTGTCTGTTCATATATAAAGAATCGGCGACGTAAAGAAAATTTAGAATGGAGAGTACAATCTGCAAACTTTATGTGTTGATGCATTGCTCATGCTGTATTTTCCTTTTCACAAATGCCTACCATCGAGCGACGTGTAAGCTTTGGGCCTGTTCAGTAGGCAAGAACGGTCAGGGAATGTTTATTTAAACCATATTATTGAGTTGCTTACTCTATGTTCATTTTAGCCCAGAGGTGGTGTCCTTACTCTTCCGTACAGGAAAATGTACCATAAATATTGACGAACCTCCTTAGTACTCCAAGGAGTATGCGCAACCGAAATAATATTATCTGCGCACTGAGGCTTTCGCATTTGACGTTTTACAATGGAAGTCAGTGCATAAGGCTGACCCGTTATAGTTTATTTACCTAGCAGATTTTCCTTTGCGAATTCTGAATTAAATTTGCATTCATGAATTTAACTTGTGAGGTAGGCCAGCTTTTCTTTCTACATGCCATTGCCTACGCTTTCCTCTCAAACAATTAGATTAACGAACATTTTGATAGATAATCTCCTAATTGAGGTTTGGACGAAACACATCAGCACTTAATATTTACTCACAGCTTCAATCATGCCAACCGTACGAATGTTCTTATCTGGCATGGCGGTGTACCAGGATGCAGAATTGATATGGCTTCCAGACCAGATTAAGAAAATTTACTCTACATGCTGGAAGAATATATTACATTCGGAGAGGAAACGAGTTGTATGAAATACCCTCGACAAGATAGCCTAGTCCACTACCTCACCTGGCGTTGCCAAAGGAGGATTAATACCACGGAATAGTAAATTTATCATTCAGTCGATTCCTAGAAACTAACCTGCCCCTATCTGTTTATCAATGTGAAATGACTATATTTGCTTGACCGACCAAACCGAGACACAAACAAAGAAAATGGCCACCAGAATCTGTCCAATCAATGCCCTTTTTCTTCATTTTACCCTAATTGGATGCGGGTCAGTAGTCCACATAAAGAATTACTATCGGCTGCTGAAAAGTTGACTGCATAAATTCTCCCTTTGCGAAAGTTTTCTCAGCACCATCACAAACAGCACATTCAGTCATAACTTAAGGGTATGTAAATTAGATAGAATTATTTTCATACATTTCTTGTACGCTTTCGTTTGACCTATTTCCCTATTGCATACGGCTTGGTGATAAGGAAAATCTATTAACAAAATAGGAAAATGAACAAGGAATGTAGAGTATCCGGGAGTGGGAACAGTGAATCTTAAATGGCGGTCCAGAATTGCGAAGTGTAATTAAGCTTTGAGAAAACAGCTTTGCAGCCGAACGACGGGTGACAGCAAGTCGGTGCAGGAAGAGAGGATTCAGAGGGAACAGAGGTTTTGATATGATTAACAATACTATGTGACTCAGAAGAGGATGCGATCACATATGCACTATAATTAATAGCTTACACGATAATTTCTAGACATCAAAAATGATGCGATGATAGCTTGGCAGACGGAGAAGGCCATCTGATGACTGTTCATTTGGACGGACTCCTGGTAAACGACTGTCAAAAAATGCGTGTTAACTTATCTCTCCGCCTTGTACACCACTGTTAGTGCTACAATACGCTGGAGTTCGTCAAGTGTGTGTCTTTGATTAATTTCGTGCTTGTTTTCCCCATCTTCTTTCACGAAAATGCCACCGCATTAACATAATTTGAGAGGCTTTGAAGGCTCCGAGACAGTGGCAGATAGATTTGTAGGCAACTTAACTCGCCTCGAATTTGGCGTCCGTTTTGGCGGATGAAAGAAGCTCTAGCAAGAAAAGCAGCGAAGGTTGTAGTCTATAGTGGGTCTACAATAGCGTCCGATTTTATTCACCTATTCTTATCAGCATTATAGTTTAGTGCACAGACATCGGTCCAGGTAGGATTTTGGAATACCTTCTAATCTTCTGAGTCTCTTTATTGCACGTTTTACAGCTAAACGCAGAAAATAGTTTTTTCTGTCATAAGTATTGTAGGCTTCAACAGAGAGCTACTTATCTTAACCCTTTGATCTTTATTGGGATCAAAAATCGCTGGTGGCTAAATAAAGCCTTTCTATATAGATGCGCTGTTAGATTCACATTTTACATTACTGCTTCCATAGTTTAGCCAGTTATAAAGAATTTCGACGTCTCCTTCATATGCGAGGTGGTCTTAGTTCATGACAAGGTGAAGCTTTTATACATTGTGGCTGCTTTTATGTTAAAAGTTCGACGCTTGTCACTGACATCGTCTGCATGTCCACTGATTGTATTACCAGTACCTACCGTAACACCAACACAACCCCAGGATATAAAAGAAGCTATCATAATTTATCAAAAAGATTGTTGTTTGTCTTCCTTGTACCACAATTGAGGGCCCAAAAATTGTCCATAGAAACAATTCACATCGGCTGATGAATATTTGACTGCTTAAAATTTGCCTTATTAACTAATGTAGTAGGCACACACCGTGGCTCAATTTTGCAACCCGTTGGTCGTCCTTGTCGGTCATGTCATAAGGTACCATTTGGATACTTGCGGGGATTGAGCGTGAGCCCGAAGGCACAATGAGACTTATGAGGCCTGAAACGAACCTGTGGGCACCATTTCCATAGTTAATATTCCAGATATAAACCGGCAGGACAACAATCTTAAAGCGCATTGGGCAGAGCGTTAAAAATCCAACCAACAGGTGGCCAGTGAATATTTGACTGCTTAAATTTTCCGGATCACGTACCGATTGGAGGTAAGGATAATTTTTAACGGACATACGAAAATTAAAAAGGAATATGAAGCAGCCTGGGAGCAAACAGTGAATCTAAAATGGCAGTCTGGCAATGCAAAGCGTAAATTATTTATTCATTTATTTAATGTTTTCAAGTGCGATTTTAGAATTATCATGCAAAAAGCACAGTGAGGCTTTGATTATTGCCGCCTACGTTATCCTTTAAAAGGTCGGTCTCGACAAATAACTTGACAATTTTGGTGGATTTAACTCAACCATATTTGACGTACAGTGTCTCGCCCCAACCTTACACTTTCTTAAATGACCAGCGGACTAGACAGAAATGCCAGAGCGGGAAATTTTCAGACATCTTTGAAAATTGAGCGACGTGTGTCGTGAGAAGTGTCTAAGGACAGGTTTGGGGTTGCGAGTCTATCCTCATTGGAAATAGTGCTAAGCGTGCGTAAGGCATTACGAATGTTAATTGTCTCCCTGTCATGTGCCTGGTTAAGCAGAAAGCCACACTGGTAACTTTGTTCTTACTTGCGTTTGACCAGCAGGATGGAGATGTTTTTCAAAAATTTCTTTTAAAATTTCCATTTTGCATTCAGAAATGGCTCAACAACACGACTGACGGCAGCAAATCAATGTGCACTTTCAGTTTGAAATGTTGATAAAAACTGATTCTGAACGGGTTTCCTGACTTGTATCCCTCAATATCAATTATGCTGCAGCAGATAAACTGATCGTGATAATTAACGTATATTTATATCAGGTGGGAAAATGCGAAAAGCATTTGAGATTTTTATCCTTATTTGAGCCTAATGTCTTACGCAAAACCTTTGCGACTAAACGTTCGAACTCCATAAAGGCGATTCGTAAATGCTGAACACTGTCACGAATAACCACAGAAACAGAAATTTATGAATTGGATCTTTATATTCAGGTGACTCTATGAGTGATTGCAGTCATAAGTCCTGTACTTTTTTTATACGCCTCGGGTTCATGAACAATAGCATAAGGGAGTTCTGGAGAATGTCAAGATGGGTCGAAAGGAGGTTAATAATAAAATAATGTCAGACAAAAACACCAATCAAAGAGGCAAAACCATCAGAACCCGCATTGATCATCAACTGAACCTGGAGACCATCGTTGGGTTTGCAAAATCAAGGTTGTCAAGAGTTGGTGATGCTAGTTAAAAAGAGGGAGGAAAACGTGAATGCAAGGATTGTTTCTGCAGATAATGATGGAAATAAAATAAGAGACCAATTTGATATCAAGGGAGCTGCCTCAAATACCAGGAGGACCATTTTCAAAATCCAAAAGTTGTGAGTTTGGGAAGGAATTAGACAATAATTACTCTATATCTTCCGAAGTTAAATGTTTGTGTAATTTGGTTTTGAAAAAAGCTAATGTAGACGACAACCTTATTGGCAGTGGAAGTTTCTCCCATATAAAAGCATATTTGGAGGCAAAAAACTGAGACCGGTAGGTTGTGGAGCTAAGGGGTGGCAGAATGATCATGGAGGAATTACGAGTGGCATAGGGTCGATCTACCGGAGTGAGACCGTTAATTCGTGGGAAATTTGGGCTAGAGTTAACGCGAAACAGGAAGCAGAGACCGGCTTCGAGTCGTCTGACCCACAGAAATTTACTTTTTGCTAATTGACGTCTATCCGTATAAGAGATACTGGATCCAGGAAGAGAAAATAGTCTGAACTTTTTCAATCTTACTGCGGCCAGAGGCGTTCATCAGCCCAAACAGGGGACAGCAGTTTTCGAGGAAAGGAAGAACAAACATGCGGTATAGGTATAACTTTATTTCCGGAAGGAAGAAATTATGTGATATAAAAACACATATCTGTGCAACCTTTGCAGAAATTCGATCTGCATGAGGCGATAATGCTAACTTATTCGTGCAACTTAGACCAAAGTCTTTTATGGTTGATCGTTATAAAAGAGTACTATTTTGAAATACTAGGGGTCCAGGAAGCTTGGCGTGGCCAAAACACATGAAACTGCTCTTGGATGGAGAAAATTCTATCTGCCAACTACAACTCCAACGTGAGAGCATATGTAGATCAGTGTTGATTTTATCAACGCGACTATTGGCAGTGTCATTAGCAAAATGAATAAATGCACTTGAGATCGTCAGCGTAAACGAAGTTTTGTGAATTTTTGAGTAAAGTTAAAATTTCGTTTATGTACAGAATGAAGAGAAATGGACCTAGAACCGTGCCTTGAAAAACGCCACTCGTGATCGGCTGAGGCGTCGAATAACTATTACCTACGTAGACCTTCTGGCTGCGGTTAGACAAGTAGGAACCAATGAAGTCAAGAGGAGGCCGGATGCCGAGGGCATCCAGTTTCACTCAGAAGACGTCGTATGGTACCTTTTCAAAGGCTTTCCTCAGGTCAAAGTATATCACAACCACTGACTGCTGCTCATAA
>WEDG01013541.1:0-29023 GCA_017591395.1 Schistocephalus solidus
ACTTAGGAACTCAGCAGTGTTCCGAGTACCCATTCCTCATTTTATTCTTCTCCTTTCCACCTTCAGGCTATTGACAAGAAGATTCGACAGGAGATTGAAAAGCAGTTAGCTGACTGTCAGGCCGCACCGGAACCAGATGTCTCCTGGGCTTTCCAGCACGTCTACTCCAAGCATCCTGATAATTTTACAGTTCGTGGTTGCGACCTCACCAAGAAATACGTGCCCAAGGACTAAGCCGACTCTTGGAGTCAAAAAAACCTTCTCTCTTTCAGCCCCCTACCCCGCTGCCTGCTCCTCTCTGCCTCTCGCATTCCCTCTTCGACTCATCGTCCAACATTCTTAGCCCCTTTCGCGCCACTTTAATGTTTCCTGGCTATTAGGCTGCCCTTCCTGCACTGGCACAGTTCTACTTTTGGTCTGTTCTTTTATAAAGCCTCACTATCCTGTTGTCGTTTTAGGCACTTAATATGCAGTAGCCCTGGATGGTTTTTTACCCCAGTGAAGTTTTTTGTCTCTCTCTCTCTTTCACTCTCTCTCTCTACCTAACTTAACAAGCGCCGCATTTGGTGCTGCTACTTTCTGTTGTTTGCGGTGCATATTTGTTGCAAAGTTGGTTTTCCCTATACTAAGGGATATTTTTTCATGCCTTTTTGTGTGTGGTCTCCGATCTGCGTTTATTCAATTTGTGCAAATCAACTAGTCTAGATAGCACACACTGTGGTCACCCGGCTAAGTTTATCCCGTCAATGTGGCGTACTTCCGTCCCAGCCTTCCTCTTTCTTGGGTGGAGACTGGTTGTGATCATGCCTGTGGCCTCACTGATGTTGCCAATATTGCCTCCACGCCTTGCGATTTGTGGCTGTGGATTTAGTTCGTTCGACCTACACACTCCTCTTCAGTGACGAAGACTGAATCCCATAGGCCCAATAATTGTGGCCTGTCTATTCTCTGCCAGTGTCGAATCGGGTTCTTTTATGATCTCTTTGCCGCCCCTCAGTCGGTGATTTCGGATTTTGTTTGGCGGGCGGCGAAGACTATCAGTGTACATCACTTTAACTATTGTTATTAGGCGGAAAACCTCCCGGGCCCTGCTTGTAGCCTGCGCACACCACCCATCATTAAAAGTACCGAGACCAGACGAGTGCCCTATTCACGCGAGGCATTGTGCCTCTGACGCTTCGAGCGAACGAGTGTGTCACGTATCGTAACCGATGAGGGTCCCTCTACCACTTTTCGAACTCGCGGGCGCACCAATTCACCGCGTGCTTCACAGTAGGCTGGAAGCATACATTGTCACTTTTACGTGAATTATATTATAGTAAGAGTAGGCTTATGCCGCATTATCTCCCGCTGTCATGACCAACCGTACAACTCGATGCATATTTAGCTCACCACCGAGAATAACCTTCAACTGAACTGTTGAATTTCTCGTGCATTGCTTCATTAGCACCTGACGGATCGATATGCCTTTTTATTGATTCTGCATTGGAGTGCCAACCCTGTTATAGTAGGCTCGACGTTCAGTCATCCAACGGGACCAAGATTCTCCCGCACGGCAAGTCAAAGCCGTGACCTGACGAGGACGCGTGGGCGAGGCCTAAAGAAAGTTTATCTTTCCGCCCCAAGCCAGCTCGTGTTCAGTAATTTTGCCCTCTGTTTGCCGGTTTTACTATTCTAGTTGGCTTGACCGCAGTATCATTTTATCTGGTAAATGGCACCAGATTTATGCTTGAGGGGAATTTGGTCCTTAAGATGCTCAAATTGACGGTAGATTGTGGCTTCTGATATGTCAGCGATGTGAATCCAAAATTGTAACAGCAAGGATCACGATAGAGCTTAAAACCAAAACATACTGGATATGATAGGATACTGGCTTTCGAATGCGCACCTCCCCGGTCGCCTTTGAAAACCGCACTCAGTAGAGAGGATGACTGTTTTGCGAGTGTGCATTTTTAAGCCCGATCCGCCGTGGCATTTGCGTTTAGGGTTTCCAGTCTACAAGTTGAATGTTTTCCGGGAAGGGAGAATCATGCATTTGTATATGTCACTGGTCGGATGCTATATAGTATTTGTTACGGAGGCGGGAACCGTAGTCGAATCGCGGTCCAAGGCGAAAAGAGCAAGTGATGACGTACGCCGAAACAAGCCTAGCCGGCTGAGAAAGACGCGTGGGAAACTAGGTGTTGCATCAGTGTGTGCCGCTGCACCGAGTACACATGAAGCTCTGACGCACGTGTGAGGCCCAAACTTTCTAGAAGTTTCTGCAAGGGGACTCCAGCGTGAGATGCGACTAATCAACATGAACCAGGTTGCAGAACGCTCTCCGCGATTGTCACGCCATTTGCCGGAACGTTCGAGAACGCCCAGAACTCAATAAATAAGCGAGTTTGTGAGTTAGGGGTCCGCTGTCTTCTGCCGGCCCAGAATAAAGTGGTTTTTCCTGAAACCCGCTTTAACTTTCTGTCACGCCTGTCGGGATGGAACAATATTTCACTATAAATTCACAGTGGATGCGAACTATGTTGAATACTTCCTGAGGGCCATTTCTAAACGGACGGATACGAAGCTAGTTGAATGGACATTATCCTGCTTTAAGAAATCCCATAGCTAGAAAATCCGGAGACCCTCACCTGGTTTAGCCCGCCGGTCGTGACGGTTGCCCGGAATGTGGCCGCTAGGAAGAACCCAACTTCTAGGAGCCACAGGTGAGAGTTGGGTACTAGCTAGAGGCGGCCACAGGAGCATTCACCACCTATACGAGACAGATGGAGCGACCAAATACTACGTGTGTGATGCTACCCATAACTAGTACCCCGCACACCATATACACTAATACATAGACAACACCCTCACAATCATCATAATGTACCTGATAAAATCATGGTTTCCTAGAAATCGTGGCTTGGAAGGCTGCCAATCTGACGCTTACACCAAACCACACTGACGGCCTAGTGTATGTTCTGTGTGTCGAGGGGCTGACCAGTGGGCTGGGAGTCAGACGGCGATGGCTCCTCCATATCCCCTGAGTAAGTTAATCCTGGCGTGTGCGTTATGGGGGCTAGGTCGTGCTGTGGCGCGTGAAGACGGGTACGCCGACCCGTCAGTCAATGCGCCCACTCCCATATCAGACAACTGACCGGCTTGGATGGTGGTCTGATTGTGGGGGTGGGGGAGAGAGTAAGGTCAACCGCTCAGCGCATTTTCCTCACTATAAAAAACCTGACGCGCTTGAAACTCTCACGGTGCGCTAAAAGCCGTGGCTTGGAAGGTTGCCAACTGACGGGATAACTCGGACCGTGTGGTCAGTCCAATGTGTGTTTTTTTTGTGTGGAGTGGCGGACTGAGAGTCAGGCTGCAATGGCTCCTTCTTAATGTGGCCTTTATGGCACTCTCACTCTTTGGGATCGGAGTCAGGTGTGGTGGTACGCCCAGGGGCGGCTCCGGCCGCGCCAGCCACCTGCGTCCTCTCCCGCCTCCGGTCTTCTTGACTCTGTCATGACACCGGGTTCAGGTTGGGGAGGAAGAGAGAGTGCGGTAGCTGCAATGCAAGGCTACTATCACTTAAAACTAATTCACGCGCAAATCACCGTACCTGCACTACCTGGTATGAAGCATACGGTGGACCTCGTCGAAATCGACGTTCGAACTGTCATGTTCCAGGGAGAAGCTGAAACTTTAGCCCAATATACTTCTTGTTTCAACGATCTTATTTTCCTCTTCTGAACTGCTTCCAGGATCTCATCTTTTCAGTTCTATTTGCAGCAGTATCATCAGTCAATCAATTTTTTGATGTATAAAACGCTTGTAGTTAGAGCCAAATTATTCCCGTGATGTCATTTCTATACCCATTCATTCCCAACCACTAACGATAGTTGTTGTGAGCCGAGTTCTGGCTGAAAGTTAAGACGAGAGAGACCTATGAACATCTTTCCGAGCTTTATTAGTGAAGTGGTTCTTCACCGGAAAGGACACCTGGTATACAGCAAGTATCAATCCAAGCTCTGAGCTCCTAATGTCAACCATATTCTTTCGGCATTGTCAAAATAAATCACATGGAAAAACCTAAAAATGACTGATTTCCCTTTCTTGGCGTACTTCAGTGCCGGAGCAAAAGTGGTTACGTAAAAACTACAGTATTAAGAAAAGGTTTAAATTTAAGACAACTACGACTTTTCAACAGCAATCACTTATTTAGATAAAAATTGCCAAGAAAGAAAAGGAAGACTGGAATGGCCATTTCTAGCTCATTAGCCAACCATAGCCGACCCCAGAAGGTACCCACCCGGGGTTGGAACCCATAACCTCTATCTTAGGAGTCCAACACTCCAACCCACTGCGCCCCAGACTCGTTGTCTTGCCGGTTTATATAGGAAATATTGACATTGATTGATGCATGCTCACCGATCGCTTACGGAACCCACTCGTCTCGTTCTGCCTTTGCGCTCACTCTCGAGCCCTGCCAGCAACTGCACAGCGGCTAGTAGAAACAGCAGATGAAAATTCCGACAAAGAAATGGGAAACTGAAATGACCATTTCTGGATTATTAACCGTCGTTAGCCAGTCATACCTTTCGATGCCCGTGCATCAATCAATGTCAATATTTCTGGTCGAAGCCGCCAAGATAACGAGCCCATGGCGCAATGGGTTAGAGCGTTGAACTTATAATCAACAGGCTGTGGGTTTGAGCCCCGGGGGGTTCACCATCTGGAGTTGCGTATGACTGACTGATGACGGCTATTGGTCAGAAATGGTATTCCCGTCTCCGTTATCTTTGCCGGCATTATTCATCTGCATATGATGCTAGCCGCTGTGCGGCTGCTGCCGGGGTTCGGGAGTGAGCGCCAAGGTAGAACGGGACGCAACCGTTTAGTGAGCAAGCGTCAATCAAATCCCTTCTGTCTCATCAAAATAACTCAATCTACTCCAAAAAGTTCAAATACATTGCAACACGCCAGAGGGTAAAAGAACTAAAGGACTTGACCTTCCACACCTCCTTTGAGCCCATGGATACCCAGGCCAGTTTATCGAGCAAAGCAGATGCCGAACGATAAATTGTGGGCAAATGAGCAGCAACCCGAACCCTAAGGGGTCACTTCCTACATTAAAGCAGTCTCTCCGGCGGTTTTATAACTATCAAAACCCATCAGAACAGACATGGCCCATCAGCATCAGGGAACAATAGGTCGCCATTTGAAACAATCTAAGGACACACTGCCACGTACCAAAATCTCGGCAGCTGGCTACAAACACTTTGCCAACGATTGCAGACTCGCACTTGAGGCTTGATTTTCAGACGTTAACTCTATCAAAAGACATTTTAACCTCCTTGTGACCTACAATTTACTTCCGTATACGACAACCAGGACAAGAAGGCAAAATCCAGCTAAATAAAACTCACTAGGCACTGCCGGACAACGAGCTCATCCGAAGGGAAATCCAAAGAGCCACCAGACCGCGCAACCTCCGTAGAAGCTCTGCCACCTGTAATCGACGTGATGAGTCATAAGACACGCACCTGTCGAAAACCTGAGACAGATCAAGATCAGAAATCTGTCAGCTCAGGGCCGACTGGCCCGGAAACTCGTTTGCATTTGTTAGATGGTGTGCATTTAACGCTTTTGCAGTGGTAAGCTGACCATGTTCTCCTAAAAGTCCACCATATAATAAATCTGTTCTGGCTGTCCATTTACCTAAAGGAGAAAATTGGCTACAAAAGCAGTCATAGTCAGCAGAACTTATCGTTTCGTGACACCTCACTACATAACATTAATTATTGAGAGAGTTAACTTTACACAGCAAAATCAAGGCACGACCGCAATTTCATTATTCACTGCAGATCAACCAGGGGCCTATGCCAACGGGTGCTTGCAACAGCTGAACAGTGGGTATTCATTTAGCGTATCCAGCGCTTCGCCGTCAGGTATTGATGCAGACAATCGGTTTTCCCTGGCCGACCCCAGGTGGTAATCGCACGCCGTTCCAACCCCCCTGAAAATAGTCATTTGCACACCGCGTGTTTAACATGCCTACAGCGCTCACACTCTACCCCTCCCCCCACCCACCCGCTCATTGGCTCCCTCGCCCCCAGCTCCAACATCCTCAACAAGCTGACTTTGTCGTGCCAGCGGCGTGGATACGAAGAGTGTGACTAACCCGCCCCCGAGACATAAACTCTGTCCATAGCTCACAGGTTCATTATCCACATTATTCTGGTGGCCTAGTGATTAATTACTGGACTTTTCAAGTGCAACAGGGGAATTCGCAGAACCGTTCAAGCAATAGAAGAGGTCCGAAAGGCGATCTCTAGGAGCAGTTATTTATTCATCGGACGTTTCGAACTCCAACGCGAGCCCATTGTCAAGATCTTAGGGGCTCAGTGCATATCTGGCTCACCACCACCGAGAATGAAATTCTGCTGAGTCCTGGATTTGCTCGCGCAGTGCCTGATAAGCAGCTGATACATCGATATATTTATTGATCGGGTCCGCGGTCGAGCGCCACGCTCGCTGTAGTTGGCGAGAAATTCGGTCGTCCGAGTAACACAAGATACTCATGCACTTGAAGTTAAACCGGTGTCCTGGCGAGGACGCCAAGGCGGCTGCTAAATAAAGTTTATCCGTCCGCCTCATGACCAACAAGTGTACACGCAATCTCGTGTGAACCTGTTTGCCGATTTCAGTAACATAGTTGGCTTGACCGCAGTTCCATTCCATATGGTAAATGACACCAGATTTCTGATGGACAGGAATTGGGTCGTTAAGATGCATAATTTGACGGCAGATTGTAGCTTCTGATATGTAAGTGACACGAATCCCGAATTTGATCATCAACCTAGTCAATTCCTCGGACTAGCCAGTGGTATAGGGCACTGCACGGCAGCATTTCTGTTTTGGCTGTTCCTTCAGTATCCCCCCTGGCTACTTGCCTGCATTTTTTTAACAAAACTGCCAGGCTATCCGTTAATTGCAAAAAGTTTCCAGAGAAACTGAATATCGGTCTTCCGGTCGTCTGGTTTGATGCAGTGCGTTTCTACAAGCTTGTACAGTATTCCCAACCAGCTTTGTTTGTCAAAAAATGGGTGGTTGCTGTGACAACTTAGAATACGAGAGGTATTCCTCGTTGTTTTGAGTTCCCATCGTTTTTTCTTGCTCCAGTGTTGACTAGATGTCAGAGAAGGTTTAGTACAGTTGTCATCTGAATTCCTCAAACCTGTCCCGATTGATAGTAACAAACGTATGATAAACGTACCATACCCACGATCGTGGTCGATAATGGTCAAAAGCCAGTCACTTCAGTCGTTGCAATACGGTCTCAGCTATCGAACTGGACAATGATGACCCCATTCTAGCAGAGTATGTATGGTTTCAAATAAAAATGAACATACAGTGAGTTGAATTTGCGCACAAAATATCTAAAAAAACAGCAAGGGAAGTTTTAGGGGAGAGACAACTCAATGAAAATGGTACCTTAAAAGCGTAATATAGGTAATAAAAAGGGGGAGTGTTAAGAAAACAACAGGGTGGTGAGTAAAGCTAAGGTCTGAAGATTACCAGGACAAGTTGGGTTCACCACGTGGTCCAGTTGTTTGCATAGGTTGGGTTTCTCCCATCATATGTTGGCTGCATCCAAATAGCAAAATGTCTACGTTGTTCTTCGGAAGGCTGTTTTGAGGTTAACAGTGTGGCTGCTATCCATGAAATTTTTTGTGATAGAAGAACGAGAGATTTTATTTTATTGTTGTGAGGATCATTTAAGTAGCATCTGGACTACATGGTTGGGATGCCCCATTGGAAGGGCATACAATGAAGCCGATCTCGTATTCAGCAGTATAAATAAAAGCTATTAAAATTGAACGAGCGAAGAGCACGCCACCCCAAATTGTGTTGAGGAACTCACATGCACTTGCAGCTTTAAATACATTGGGCAGAAGGAAAGACATCTGACAGCCATGTCAGGTGAGCATTAGTCAAAATGGTTTTTAAACCAAGAAAATTCCGCGTTCTTCTATCATGACACATCTAGATAGCGGTCATTCTGTTGTCCCAAAAACAACCTCTCGAATACTTCTTCGGCGACTTACAACATGAAGTTTGCGGTACTTTAAAGCAACTTACATATGGAGGGAGAAATCTGACCTATGCAAGTAGCTCGACCACGTGATCAATCTCAACTTTCTCTGGTACTCGTCAGGCCGTTGATTTACATACCTTTGTTACCTATTTACAGTCCCCTTTTCATCTTTCTTATATTAATTTTCTAAGCTACCACAGTCATTGGTTAGTGTCTATACTCTGAACAATGGGCTTGTTGTTTCCCAACGTATTTTCAGTGTAAATTCAACTATGTAATGCTGCAAGTAGCTGCAGTTGATAAGTTGTTGAGAAATTGGTTTATACCAAAAAACTCGGCCGTGTAGGCCAGGAGAAAAGCTCTTCACACTTCTGAACCTTGTTCGTGGTTAGGGCTAAATACTGGGCGCCCACACCAATTGTCACGGCGGCTGGATTTGAGGCAAAGAGAGAAGGGCGAATTATCGATCTGTGCGAAGGTCATAGCCACGCCAACGTGGGGCAGGGTATTAGTCACCTGTAGGAGGCGGCCAGCGCTTGCAAGCAAGACAAACGGCAGCGCGTCGTACGCGCTAGCATGTGAGACGGCCGGGTGTGGCGTTCAGCAGCGCGTGGGTATGCGGCAGGCGGTTTGATGTTGGCGCAGCTAAATGGATTATGCTCCTATGGACCTGCCCTATACTGGCCACGCACTCTACAGCTACGAATCTATAAGCACTAACCACATGTTCCCCAATTTTATAGTTGGTACTGTGAATGAGCTGTGGGGTACGCGGTATTGTCAGCGTCTCGAAAATTGGTTTTACAATGTAGTTACACGAAGTGGCCGTAGGACTGACTGTGGATGGCTGAAAGGATAGAAACAGTCCTCCCAGTCTCCCCTTTTTCTTTTTAGTTCTTCCTGCATGATTACTGCTCGCTATAGGGGCATGTACTAGATTTAGCCCCTACGGTACAATGTGACGAGTACATCCCCTGACCTGCCCACCGAAAGTCCTAGAAGATTTAAAACAATAATTTTCAATGACTGCCAAAACTTATGCATGTATTAAGACCTCTGTTAGTGAAGTCGAGACTAAAGAGTTTTACCCTACTGGACTGATTTTGGTGTTCCTAGTGTGAAATGCTGATCTTGTACCACACAGAGTCCTTGGGTCTTTAACCCTATGGATGATAGTTAATCAAATACTTCAACTGCTTTACTCTTCCAATCATTTAATTAATTTGAATCTGATGTTTAGAGTTTGGCTAGGTTGGACAGTTTTCATCCTTTTGAGCATTATAAAAGGGGAACGAATTCTTCTATCATTGTGATTTCTACGAAAGGCTCCACGATGAATTAAAGGCATATGAAATTCTAGAGTTGGTTCCCCTCCGGAGCAACACAATGCCACTGTAATACGTGCCAAAACTTACTGGTAGATCCCCAAATACTGTGGTTGACTGGCTAAATTAATGCTACGAAGTCTCCTCCAAAATGATATTTGCCGCTTGCGTAGGAAAACTCAACGGAACCCCAGAAACGCAAATAAAAGGCCGGATTTTCAGTGCGCCGTAAGTAGAATAGTGGCCATAGTAGGTGGAGATGCATCCACCGAAGAAAACGAGGGTGATCCAGTAGAGAATTCTCGGAACTACTGATCACGCATCGATTATCCATAGGTCTTTGGATTGTTTCAGGGTATCGATTATAGGTACTTAAACCTACACAAGAGAGATGCAGCGATACTGCTTCCTATCATTGAACGTGAGGTAGAAGTAGGTTCAGCAATACATTCTAATGAATGGCCGGCTGTTTGGCGAATTAATCAGGTTAGGTACGATCACAAAACCGTCCATCACCAGGAAAATTACGTTGATCTGAATACGGGTGTGCACACTCATCATATCGAGAGGATTTGGTTAGACAACACAATTAATTTTTTTCGAGAAAATTCGTGGAGTTCCTTAGCATTTATCTCGGGGACACTTAAATGAATACTGCCTGCGTGTTTTGAAAGGAGCTGAAGACCACTTCGTAGCAGCAAGCCTGCGCGATATTAAGGAGGTATTTGTTGCTTACTTGTGGGTCTTTAATTCGGATTTACTTTTCGCAATAAAGACGACTTATCTTATATCCAATTCCGGTTTTTGTCATGTACCCCTAAGGCTAGGAAGTACGCTATCGTAGAACACCAACGGTAGGAAACTCGCTATAGTAGCATCCACGTTCCATGGCTTGATCGGTGACCGTACCGATCACGATAGTGCTGTAAATGAAATATTTAACCAACTTTAAGAGCCAACCATGGAAAATGGTCGTTTGTTCCGTATTGCCTTAGACAAAATTGGCGAGTTCTTCAGCCTGAGGTCTTGTCAGCATAACAGTTGTGCACATTAGCGCACGTGTTTATAGAACATATACGCGACGATAATGAAACTTCAACCTTTTGCATGACGAAAGCGTCTTGGAATGTGACTGAGGCGCTTGTTTAACTGTTCCTGCATCCATGTGCGCAACGGTGTTTCTGCTATCCACCAGCCCGTTTTCTCGCAGCATTTGCTAGCCGCAAAAGTGCTGCATTATCATTGGTCCATTTCGGTCAGACAGTTGTCGGAGGGATGAACTACGCGCCCCAGATTTAGCACAAGCTAACGGCCGCCGCAAATCGTCCTTTAAACGGCCTCCTGAGCACAGGATGTTCCAACCGACGCAAGTAGGTAGGTAGGTAGGTAAGTAGATAGGTAGGTAGGTAGGTAGGTAGGTAGGTAGGTAGGTAGGTAGGTAGGTAACACAGTACACTTGTTTTGACTTTCAACGGCCGAATACATGGAAAATGGATTACGAATGTACGATAATAAGAAAGGCGACAGCGATAGTCTTGATGTATCAGGTGATAAGAATTAATCCCACAGCGAAGTACGTGGCCACTGGTGGTAAAACTCAGCAGAGAATATTTGAAGTAGAAAATTCAGAAATGAATGACAGGAAGAGACAGTTCACAGGGGGTGTATTTAAGCAAATCTGTACCTGTCTGGTTTAGGGAGTAGGACAGTTAAGTGGAGTAAAGATGGAAAAAGAAGTGTATGCATTGATGATACTCGAAATTTGCAGCCAAACAGCGAAAGACTGGCTTAAACGTCCATTGTATCTTACTAGCAGATAAATCCTGTTGAATTACGCGTTACTAGTAAGGAGGAAAGTTAGTTAGGAAGACCTTCAATTACAAAACAGTAAAATACTAGATTATTATGAACAGGCGCTGGTCTGTTTATTTGTCATTGAGCAGAGAAAACGTTTGCATAGAAAGCCTTGTGACGGTCTACTCTCGCGGTCGTCAGCGCGGATGCTTGCCTTTTTCGGTCCGTCTAAAACACCTGTCAATCACTGCTTGCGTGCGTGTGACTACACCACCCGTTCGATGACACCACGATGCCGATCGATATTTTTATCTTCATCGATTTGTCGCAGTCACACCAAGCTCAGACACAGTCATCGCACCGGGACTAAAAGTGCTCTAGGGAAGACTTACTGCCTCTAATTGCTGAACCATGTGTATGCCCTCTAGCCCAAGTAAGGCTTTTCCAACAATTTTATCTCCCCAACTTTGATGCTGGGAAACCTCGAACTACCGACCAGAGTACTCCGATCATTTAAATTCTTCGTTAGAACTCACAGATTAATATAATAATTGAGGGTATGAACGGTGAGTAACTACCTGACGAATCAGTTCACTCAGCAGTTGCTTGAGGGCCCATGGTATTCGGTAGCATGGGAGAAGATTCTGTGAGACAGAATGACGCCTTGAAGCAGAATACAGTTCTCGATAAGAGGACCGTATTTACATTTGCCGAATTAGTCAAGCTGACGTTGGAAAGAAAAGAAAGCTGCAGGCTGAGCATTCATTCAACCGACACAATAGATCCTTTGACGCGGCGTCCCACGAAGCCGCATAATGGAAAGACTGGGCGTGAGGAATACACATTTATACGAGGGCAGCCTCCAGAAGCTGCGGGACGGGGGCGGTCACAACATCACCACCCTCCTCCCCCGCCCCGTTATTCATACGACTCACTTGTATGACAAGGCGAAAGTTATTGATCGCAGGTTTTAGCTTGTACCCCGTTCCCATATAAGCATACTGGCCCGATGAGAGTTTATCGAAATCACGCATATGCTAGTCAACTGGTCTTCTAAATCCTTTGGTGGGAATTTTCGAAACATCTGCACACCTTGACTCTGTTAAATCCGTAAATTTCAGGCGGTGAGACCTATTATGACAGTTATAGCCATAGAGCGATCCTAGTCATTACGACCTTCATGACTGGCCCGGAATAGAAAGACAAGTTTTACGCCACTAGGGGGAATATTTTTTTCTGTAGAGAATAAATACAGAACTGGTTGGAAAAAAAGTTGGCAGTCGGATGAAGCAAGCGTGCAGCGCCGCGATTGCTGGGGTCCCGAGAGTGACTGAGACATGCAACGCAGTGCCTTGAGCGAAAGAATCTCAGAGTTGCCCTTGACTTTAATTGGCAGGTCTCGCCAGCCGTGATTGGCCGAGAATCAGATGGAGCATACAAACACGAGAGAAAGAGAGACGCAGCCTTGAAACAGACCAATTGGATGTTAGTAACCGGTTGCGTAAATCCAGCACCTGCAGAAATACTGATGTTGGCGTTAAAAACTAAAATTATCCCATTTTTGGATATCCACAGTCTGGAAATCGTACCACCTATTCGTTATCTAGATGTTCGAAGAGAAATTTTACTGAAACAAGTTTATGCGGGTATTCTTTGAATATCACAAATCTCGATGAGAGCTGGAGTGATCCCATCAGTTAGCACGACAGTCTAACTCGCGTAAGTGACGATCCAGGAACAAAAGTAATGGACAATTATTGCTACTCACTTCTTCTGGTATGCTCATTCGTTCTACCCGATTTGCACAACTTTCAAGGCATCCATAAAAGACGGCTGTTAACCTTTTCCACCTCTTTCGAACACGAGGCATTCTGGCGGAGCCGTATTGAACGAAATATGACCCATTGCCATTCACGGAAAACCATGAATTGCGTCAAGTGCGGACACATATTACCAATGAAGACAATTGAGTTTTGAGTAATAATTTCTAACCGAATACCGCCTTTAACCAGCCCTATCTATCCCGACCCCAGGAGGGTCTGAAATTTGAGATTTGATCAAGTTGCTTGCTGTATTGCGTGCTTTACCATTTGAGGCTCAGCTCCAAACTCCACAGGCTGGGATCGAGAGGAGCAAAGTGTAGCGGTAGTGCCCTCATTACGAGACGACATAGGCGCTTCCCGTTCGGTTTTGAAGTTTCAGACAGTGTTTGTGCCCTGTCCTGAAACCAGTTCCGATAGGTAAATGCCACTTCCATGCGTGTTGAGCGATTTGGGAACCCCTTAAATCTTGCGCATGCGCGTGTCTTTATATGTGTGACAGTCCGCTCCCTCGTTCGGCGCCGCCGTCGCTTTGTCCCTTTGTCTTCCTGTCCACCTCAGGATCCTGGCCAATTCGCTGCTGGATCCACCCGCATCTTGGCCCCAGTCAGCCCACGTAGGTCATTCACTGATTGGCTGCAGGTGAAGCAAAAGAAAAGACGCACGCGCGCTGGGATCTAAGCCTTTCGACGTCTGACGCTCACGGACCGGAAGTAACAGCTTGCTTTAACTGCTCGCAGGGCCTCCTATACGCTCTTTGTCTCAGTAAAAGTTTGATCAACCCCTATCTGTCTTCCTCTTAATGCTGATTTAGGAACCTGTGTGTTGTCGAAAACTGGGACCTCGCGTCAGCGTCCTTCCTCGACAAATGCTTTTCCGCCCGTGGTTCAGTGTATATTCCCAATCCCAATTTGCCTGGAACACACCTTACCACTCCTACTTCCAGAATGGTCCAGCTTTTCTGTTTAAAAGAGTGCTTTCAAGCAAACTGAGGACATTACTGATAATATTCATTAGGTTGTACTTAATTTGACAGCCACCAACAGACACCTTCATTGTACAGGGCAACCAAGAAATAACGACCTTCTCCTACATCATCGTGAATCTCACCAAGGCATTTGACACTGTTATCTAAGACTTAAGACTAGATTTGGGTGTCGAACTGTTGACTCAGGTGATCAGGAAGCTTACTAACGGCGGGATAAGGCGCATAACAGACAGCGGTTAACCTCAGAGGCCTTTGCGGTGACAACTGGAGTGAAAAATGAGAAACTGTTTCAAAAAATGTCTAGAGTGCGTGATACTAAGTTCATCGATCATGGCTACTTATCATATATTTAAGGTAATCATGGATGTACCAATAGAAAACCGTTTCTACCATCCACCGACAAGGACCGTACTGTCGCTCCTGGTCACGCGTAACTAACTGAAGCTGGAACCAGTACCCATTCGTTTGCAGTTGCCTGGGTCGCAAGGTTTGGTAACTCGAGTCATCGGTAC
This sequence comes from Schistocephalus solidus, assembly GCA_017591395.1. Taxonomy (NCBI): domain Eukaryota; kingdom Metazoa; phylum Platyhelminthes; class Cestoda; order Diphyllobothriidea; family Diphyllobothriidae; genus Schistocephalus; species Schistocephalus solidus. Next base: position 14,511 of record WEDG01013541.1, read on the forward strand.
CATCTCAGTAGTGTAGAAATTGTCTTTCCTACAATGACTGGCAGACTTATGGGGACTCCATTACGACTGTTTGGTGCATTGTTCACTGCTCCAGGCAGAGCAAATAGCGTGCTGAATTTGGGAGTCAGCTTACTTTGATTTTTTTCACTTCTTAGTAAGGTTTTTGGGATACTTACTGAACTCATGCGCTCGCCGCCCCACAAAAAACGCCGATTTAATCAGCCAAAATGTGCCTGAAGCGTGTCCTACGATCATCACAGTCAACCAATCAACTCAATGTTATGAGCTCTCAAGAGGTAACAAACTTGTTCGTTCTTGCCACATATCAGAAATACACAGAGGGTGCATTAGTGACCAAATGTTTAGTAAACTATCGCTCATGGCTTCATTCACACTAAAGGTTAGCTCCACATACCTGGTTTTCCACTCGGTAATCTGATAAGACCGGTAACGCTACACCCTGCACTGTCTTCCATAACTAGGGAAAAACCCAAAGGTGTTTAATAAAATAAAACAACTACTATCGATGCCTTTCAGTGTATAGATAAGTGTAACCGTTCTCCCAATCAAAGTCACATCTGCAGTTTCAGTGAATATGAGCATGGATAAAATTTAGACAGTCCTTTCAGTGTTAGCTCGAAAACGGATATGCAGAAACCCATGAGCTGTGGCGAAAGTCCACCAGAATGCGTGGATAGTGGTAATCACGGCCTTTTAGAACAGTCAACAGGGTATTCTCACAGCACGAGCTCGTCGTGAGATTGAAGGACAAGCTTCCCTTGGTAGCCGCCCAAGCGTCCTCACTAGGGCACGGCTTTGACTTCGAGAGCGTGAGAATATTGGCTCAGTCGGACGACTTAATTTCACGCCGGCTGCAGGAAGCGTGACACTCGACCGAGGAATCGATTACTAGAGATATCGATCCGCCAGTTGCTTCTCAAACCCTGCGCAAACAAATCAATGGCGCTGCTGAAGACCATTCCTGGTGGAGGATTTAAACCAGTGTTATGACGTGCTATGGCCACACAGCCAGCTGGCGCAACTCACATCCCAGCAAAGGGTAAACGCAGCCACTACGCCGTGGATCCCTTGGAGCCGGGCTGCGCGAGCCAAACCCAGTCACGGACGTAGCCCACACCCACCCAGATCCCACGATGCGCCGACATAAATGTTCACACGTTGTTGCGGTCCAACAGTCTGATGGTGAACTCCTGTTCGAGCTCGAAAGCTAAGACTAATACACCTACCACCCAAGCGATCGCGCCTTCGTCTTCATTTCTTATATGCCATTTGCGGTGTTAATTGTGTTGCGAAATGTCTATTGGACCGCTAGCGGTAACCAATTGACGGCAGTTATTTTTTGAATAACCTTATGAAGGATTTAATATATTAAATAATACATAATTCAATATTACTTAATTTAATTATTAAAATAGTGAATTATGGATTTATTGAATATCGAACCGACGGTTATCGAATCTCAACAACCAACTCAACCTAATAATCAAAAGCAATATTTATTATTACTAGGCGTAAGAAGTCGGACAATAGTGCATGGTTCATAAATGCCTTAAGCTCACCTTAGAAAACGAATACTGAATCAAACCTCCTCTCCGTATGCGAAGACTACTGAAATATAACGTTGATAACCCTTTTTTTACCGCAAACAGAAAATATCAACAAACACTAACATGTCTACCGAATAATATGTCAGAAGCATTGCAATTAACTAATTGACAAAGCAGACAGCGTTTCCGATCTCTGCCCACGCCACGGAGGGCACTGACGCCCGTGGTCGCATTACTTCCCGATCGGGTATCTAGACAAGGTCTGTCAAAAGCTAGAGCTTTTAGCCCGTGCCGGTGCTCTCAGGATTATAAATGCTTGCGTAGTTGGATACTACTGACTGCCTGTTGGCAGCTTGCAAGTATTTAAAGGTTATTCCGCAGTTGTTGGTGGATTGCAGCTCAAATATTCAAATGAACTATTGAACTGGGCCTGAAGAATTTGGCTGCAAAGAAGTTACTGCAAAGCCGTTAACTAATTTTTTTTGGAAGTTAAACGATGCAACTAGCTAGCCGTGCAGCTGCGATGTCCCTGCGTCCTCTCAGGAGTACAGTTTCTTACGTTAGCTTCGCATGCTGATCAGAAGGGTCGCGTAGCTTTAGTGAATATTTTGGCCTCAAAACACCACCCGTCGTCTTCTTGTTCCCCACCCACCCACCCACTCCTCCTCCTCCTCCTGCTCCTGCTCCTGCTCCTCCTCCTGCTCCTCCCTCCTCCTCCTCCCTCCCTCCTCCCTCCTCCTCCTCCCTCCTCCTCCTCCTCCTCCTCCTCCTCCTCCTCCTCCTCCTCCTCCTCCTCCTCCTCCTCCTCCCTCCTCCCTCCCTCCTCCTCCCTCCTCCTCCTCCTCCTCCTCCTCCTCCTCCTCCTCCTCCTCCTCCCTCCTCCTCCTCCTCCTCCTCCCTCCTCCTCCTCCTCCTCCTCCTCCTCCTCCCTCCTCCTCCTCCTCCTCCTCCTCCTCCTCCTCCCTCCTCCCTCCCTCCTCCTCCTCCTCCTCTTCCTCCTCCTCCCTCCTCCTCCTCCTCCTCCCTCCTCCTCCTCATCCTCATCCTCCTCCTCCTTCTCCTCCCTCCTCCCTCCCTCCTCCTCCTCCTCCTCCTCCTCCCCTCCCTCCTCCCTCCAATATCCATTTTTTCTTCTTCTTATTCTTCTTCTTCTTCTTCTTCTTCGGCACGTAAAATGAGCTGAAAAGTAGCTAAACACAAGCCCAGATAAAAAGAATCCAAAGGCAAGACGTTCTTTGGGCAAAAATTTTCGAAAGGAGCTTATCTGGGGCCGGATCCTCTAAAGCGGATAGCCGTGCGGCACCAGATATCCACAGAATTTGGGTGCAGCTGGCCTCTACAGAAGGGAACAAATGCTGCTTGACATAGTAAACCGTGCTGAGTGGTTGATGCGCTATTCGGAACTCAATATGTGAACTTGAAGAAAATTATTCAGGATAAAGTTTTTAGGCTTAGTCCGAAACTTGAAAAGATTATTGGAGCTAAACTTCATCAGCTACAGCTGAGATATTCAAATAAACTTTCGAACTCAGCTTTAAAAATTTGTTCCAAAGGATTTTCTCCGAATTCGCGCGTTAATTTCCAGGAAATTAAAATAACGGCAGCTTTAAAACTTGAGTTTGCGTACCAGAAAGCACACGGGGAAGGCTGGGGGACCCACTGAACGGCCGAAACCCTCACAGCTGTGTCAGTCAACGGCAAAAAATCAGTGAAGAACGTGTGTCTGGGCTTTGGCTTCTGTCTGTGCTGTCATTATGGTAATTAATTACGTAGTTTTATACTTCTGACTGCCTGTTCACAGTTTCTAGCATATTATGCTGTTGTACCGCAGTAACTGATCGATGTCTGCTCAAATATTCATATCAAATTTTGGCCCGAGACTGAGAAGGATGGTTCCGAAGTATTTTTTCTTTGTTCGTGCATTTATTTCTTATTAAATAAAACAAGACAGACTGGATGACTGCCTCTAACGTGAATGGCTGAACACACGGCATCAGTGTGGCGAAATGACGCCAAGTGTCAAGTCACTGTTCATTCTGTGGGATCAGACCACACATGCAAGTTCGACAACACCAAAATTTTCACTAGAGGTGACAATCGTGTGAGCCGCGCGCTGCCCATGTCTATTAAATGCAATGACCTCCCCACTACATATTCCGTGCTGTCAGTTAGTTTGACCACAGGTGAACAAATTTTCCAACGCCCGTGTCAGTGAACCAGGTGGTCGAGCAATCCACGCCAAGATCCAACATGGCTGATGAAATTTCAGCAATTACTCAGGCAAGCGCCGGCCGTCAAGCTATAAGCCTCCCCCCCCCCCCCCAGTTGGCCACCATACTTAAGAAAGGGCAGGAGGCCGTAGATGTCATAGGTACGCAGTAGTATAGTGACTGCGTCCTATAAATACTGCAACATCCTGGATATTAATTACCGGTATCGGATGCTACCTGCGTAGGAGAGCGAATGCGAAACGTCCGGCCAATCACACCCTTGTTCTAGCGACCACGTCTACTTTTTCTCAAATACTTGCGCTTGTATCGGTAGAATACACTTTTACACGAAATATCGCGCTGTCTTCTCGAACTCCAACCATGCTTCAATGGTGGGATACAGTTGGGATGACGGGAAGGATACTGGACAGTGATTAAATTGACAAAAGAAACAAGGAATTATCATCGATATTAGTCGGGTTGCCAGCAGACGGAGTTTCGTCATCCTGGCAATGGCACCGAGAACAATGGTCATCCGTGCACTCTACGCATGAATTACCTATTTGCATAGACATGTCTCAGCGTCGAGTATGGAGTGGGGAGGTGGTTGAACTTCTTAATACTGAGGACCAGAAAACCACGACTGAAGCAGTTCGCAATCCACGTGGTTTTCATCTTGCGATTCAATAGCAGGATACAGTCAGTGGGGCGGTGGGACGGTGGGGCAGTAATTAAAGAGGTTGCGCCCATTTATGCTTATGCCAAGCATGAGTTGACAGTTAAACAGTCCGCAGCAGGAATTGTTTGGAGCGAATCAGAGACGAAATAAGTAAAGGCCCATAGAAGGCACGCTTCGAAGGATCCATCGAGTGTAGATCTCATCCCTGAGAAGGACTTAGTTAGGCCGTCATTTGGCAACTACCCAAGCCACGACAATGATGGCGTTGTCGGAGTCTGAAGTGTATGATTTATCATAAGTATGGGCGGCTAAGAGGTAGCTCCTTTCCATATTTTTATTTCTACACATAGTTGTAAATTTATGCAATTTTTTATCCCTTTCCAAGACTTTTGTAAAATAAGACGATTTAACCGGAGCATATTTATTAATATGGTGACGTTTCGGAGAGTTCGGTCGGCATCGCGTTAACTGCAGTTAATCAAACAGAAGGGGAATTGGCGTGCCATGGCCTGTTTGTCGGCATCGGGCTGATCGATTTTTTGATCGCTTCCTCGATCCTTTGGAGGATGTATGCCGAACAGTCCAGTTGCGTGCGCTTCGAATCACTCCATCAATGGGGAGAGGGGAGAGGGGAGGGAGAGAGGGACGGTTGAGCCTCTGTAGGTGTTCTGTTCGGCGACTGTTTTGTCCGTCGGGTGAGCTCCTTCTCTGGTTGTGCCCGTGTCAGCTGATAAAGGTCATTCCAAAGTACTACTGAACAAATAAGCTTACCAGAACAGAGCACCGAGCCTACGCGACTACCAAAAATCTTATAAACTATGCCGTGTGAACGAAATGAAATATGTGGTCACCTAGATAAATAAAGCCTGAAAAACTGACAGTCAAAGGGACAATCACACCCAGGGAATAGTTTTCTAGGAAACCCACTGAATCCACTACGTCTCGTTTTTATAGTCTGCCGAAGGCACCGAGAAGATGACGAATAAGTTCTACGAAGATCTGAAAGCATACCCTTTGCGTTCCTTGACATTGGCTCGACACTTAAGTCTGATCTGGATTGCAGAATGGCCGAATAGGTGTTTGCCTTACCTTCCGACTGCTAGTCAAGATGCTCCCCCTAACCTCTCGTGGTGATGATGAGAATCCCAACGATTTTGTGCACCGCTTGTGACAGATCCTGTGCTCGTTTTCCTCTATTTGGCCTCGAACTCCACTGATCGAGTTTTATGTCGAAAAAAAGGTTTGGGCAACTGCGCCCATGTGTTTTTCGGTGTGGCCATGTGTGCAAGCCGCTTGAACCACCAGACGAAGGACCATTCCGCGTACTCTCCCAGAACGCCAAGACCTTCCGGATCCTTCACAGGGACATGGAGGAGGTAGTTAGCATCAAACGTGTCAAGACTACTATCACAGAGGAGGAACTGGACCTATCCCAAGGACAAAACTGTGCTGAATCACTATCCCGTATTCCTCCAATTTTCCTACACCCTCCTCCACCCTCCCAGGTCTCTACTTCTATCCCACTTACCCCACCCCCAATGACACATCCTAACTCTTCCAATACCACTGACATCCGCACTACCCATAGCGGACGTCGAGTCCACGTTCTCGTCCGCCTTATCTTCAAGTGTTCTAATACTGCATTTACCTTTGACGTCGCTTTTACGCCGATCTTCGGTCTAAGCGGGAATTTCTGTGGTAGACACGATAAGACATGAAGTAAGACGCCAGTTGGGACTTTTCAAAAATATTGGTGAAACGGTTGGAAGAAGTTGGCAGACGGTAGAGGGCATGTCTTGAGCTAGCGAGGATTGCGTCCGAAGTCTGAGGCAAGTGCAAGTAGTTGCGAGAGGTTAATAGTTGGAACATGTGCCCGGAGTTGGGCCACTCCAGCCCTTTGCCACATTTTTATCTATACACAACGTTTTTCTACTTAATCCATTGTTTACGCATTCCCTGAAGTCGCACTTATTCATATTCGTTTAAGTTGGTGTTTATTAACTTTTATGCCACACACTCCACGTGGTGTGTGATTCGGTATCATTAACTGACATTTCACGAACCGTCCTTGTTATTCATTTGGCAGCGTTGGCAGCTAGGTTCGTTCTATTGTGACTGTGTTACTTGAATTAGCTGGACTTGCTCTTAGCTTGGAGTCATTTAATCAAACGTCATTGCTCGCTAAAGATGACTGCAATATTCATCTGCCTATTCTACTTTTAGTCGCTGTGCGGTCGCTGGCGGGGCTCGAGAGTGAGCCTCAGGGCAGAACGGGACGAGAAAGTTCCATCAGCAATTGGTGAGCGTTAATCAACGAATGCAGTCAATATCTCCGACCTAAACCGGCAAGACAACGAGACCGTGGCTCAGTGGTTAGAGCATTGTACTTCCGATCAAAGGGTCGTGGGTTCGATCCTCGGGTGGTGCACCACCCGGGGGTTGGTATGACTGGCTAACCACGGCTCATAAGCTATAAATGGCCATTCCAGTCTCCGTTTTCTTTGTCGGCATTGTAACTCTGCCTTCACTAATAACACCATCAACACCACCACCACCACCACCACAAACCACCACCACCACCACCAGCTAATATTACTACTACTACTACTACTACTACTACTACTACTACTACTACTACTACTACTACTACTACTACTACTACTGCTACTACTACTACTACTACTGCTACTACTACTGCTACTACTACTGCTACTGCTGCTACTACTACTACTACTACTGTTGCTATTACTATTGCTACTACTACTACTGCTACTACTACTACTGCTACTACTGCTACTACTACTACTACTACTACTACTACTACTGCTACTAATGCTACTACTACTAATACTACTACTGCTACGACTGACTACTACTACTAATGCTACTACTACTGGCTGCCACTGCTAATGCGACTACTAATGGCCGCTGTGCGCCTGCTTTCGTGGATTGAGATGAAGCCAAAATGCAGAACGGAAAGAGTGAGTCACATAAGTAATCTGTGAGCGTTCATCCACGAATTCAATATATATATGTATATGGACTAGAGCCCTCGCGAGGCGGTCGCTATGGCGACGTGTAGCATATGATGAAATGGAACCGACAAGAGACAAGGGAGACTGGAATGGCTATTTCTGGCTTATTAGCCGTCATCAGCCAGTCATACCCAATCCCAAGTGTGGAAAACCTGGGATTCGAACCCGCAACCTTTGGTATTTGAGTCGAACGCTCTACCATTGAGCCACGGGCTCGTTGCTTTGTCGGTTGCAATCAGGAATATGATGATAGTGTGTGGCTCACCGATCAGCTTAAGGAACATTTATGTTCCGTTGTGCCCTGGAACTCAGACTAGATTACTCACAGGCAGTCGTATAGCGACGTGTAGCATATGTTGATAATGTAGAAATAGCCATTCCGGTCTCCCCTTATCTTTTGTCGGTTCCACATTATCAACATATGCTACACGTCGCTATGCGACTGCCTGCGAGTACTCTTGTCTGAGTTCCCGGGCACAACGGAACATAAATGTTCCTTAGGCAGATCGGTGAGCCACATACTCTCATCATATTCCCGATCACCAATCGACAAAGCAACGAGCCCGTGGCTCAATGGTAGACGTTCGACTCAAATACCAAAGGTTGCGGGTTCGAATCCCAGGTTTTCCACACTGGAGATTAGTATGACTGATGACGTAACTATGCCAGAAATGATTCATCTCCAATCTTTGTCGGTCATCGTATTCTGCCCTAAATCCTAAAGCTGCCTTACGGCTGCTGGCGGGGCTTGAGAGTTAGTCCCAAGGCACAACGGGACGAGTGAGTCCTGTAACCGATCGGTGAGCGCCCAGCTACCATTGTTAATATTCCCGATAGAAACCGGCAGAGACAACAGGCTCGTGGCGCGGTGGGTAGAGCGTTGGACTTCTGTCCAACAATGTCGCGAGTTCGAGCCTCGGGCGCCGCAGTGCCTGGGGTTGGGTATGGCTGGCTTATAAAGGCTAATAAGCCGGAAATGGCCATTCCGGTCTCCCTGGTCTTTGTCGGTCCTGTTATTCTACCTATATCCTAAGCCGCCTTATGGCTGCTGGCGGGTCTTGAGAGTTAGTCCCAAGGCACAACGGGACGAGTGAGTCCTGTAACCGATCGGTGAGCGCCCAACTATCATTATATAAATATATATATGGCAGAATAACATGACCGGCAAAGACAAAGAGACTGGAATGGCCATTTCTGGCTATTAGCCGTCATCAGCCAGCCATGCCCAAACCCAGGCGCTGCGGCGCCCGAGCCCTCGAACTCGCGACCTCATGGGCAGAAGACAAACGCTCTCACCCACTGCGCCACGAGCTCGTTATCTTGCCGGTTTCGATCGGGAATATTGACATTGGTAATGGGGCGCTCACCGATCGGTTACCGACTCACTCGTCCCGTTGTGCCTTCAGGGCTAACTCCCAAGCGCCAGCAGCCGTCATGCAGCTAAACGAATTACAGGCGACGGGAATAAGCATGTCGACAAGACAAGGAGAGCTGGAATGGCCGTTTCGGCGTAGCGTAGCCGTCATCAGCCGGCCATGCCCAAACCCAACGCTCTACCATTGAGCCACAGGCTCGATAGTATCCAGTTGCGATCAGAGATGTATGATAGAATGAGTGTAGCGAGTTCTCACCGATCATGCTTAAAGGAACAATTTGTATTTCACGTTGTACGCTCGGAACTCGGACTGGAGTGACGTCACAGGCGGTCAGCATGGCGACGTGCTAGCTATGTTATTATGTGGGACACACAAAAGAGACGCAGAGGAGACCGGAATGGCCATTTCTGGCTTAGTAGCCGTCATCAGCATAGTCATGCAATCCAGAGTGCTGGAACGCAGGATTCGAACCGCGCGACCTTTGGTATTTGGAGTCGAGACGCTCTACCATTGAGCCACGGGCTCGTTGCTTTTATCGGTTTGCGATCCGGGAATATGATGATGAGTGTGTATTGCTCACCGATCTGCTTAGGAACATTTATGTTCCGTTGTACCCTGGAACTCAGACTAAAAGTACTCACAGGCAGTCGCATAGCGACATGTAGCATATGTTGATAATGTGGAACCGACAAAGACAAAGGGAGACCGGAATGGCCATTTCTGCAGCTTATTAGCCCGTCATCAATGCAGTCATACCCAATCCCAAGTGTGGAACACCTGGGATTCAGAACCCAGCGACCTTTGGTATTTGAGTCAGACGCTCTACCATTGAGCCACGAGGCTCGTTGCTTTAGTCGGTTGCGATCAGAGATATGATGATAGTGTGTGGCTCACCGATCTGCTTAGGAACATTTTATGTTCCGTTGTGCCCCTGGAACTCAGACTAGAGTACTCACAGGCAGTCACATAGCGACGTGTAGCATATGTTGATAATGTGGAACCGACAAAGACAAAGGGAGACCGGAATGGCCATTTCTGGCTTATTAGCCGTCATCAGCCAGTCATACCCAATCCCAAAGTGTGGAACACCTGGGATTCAGAACCCGACCTTTTGGTATTTGAGTCGAGACGCTCTACCATTGAGCCACGGGCTCGTTGCTGTCGGTTGCGATCGGAGAATATGATGATGAGTGATGTGGCTCACCGATCTGCTTAAGGAACATTTGTATGTTCCGTTGTGCCCTGGAACTCAGACTAGAGTACTCACGGGCAGTCGCATAGCGACGGCGTGGCATATGTTGATAATGTGGAACCGACAAAAGACAAAGGGAGACCAGGAATAGCCATTTCTGGCTTATTAGCCGTCATCAGCCAGTCATACCCAATCCCAAGTGTAACGACTACGGGATTCGACCACGACCTTTGGTATTTGGAGTCAGACAGCTCTACCATTGGGCCACAGGCTCGTTGCTTTATCAGTTGCGATCAGGAATATATTGATGATAGTGAGTGGCTCACCCGATCTGGCAAGGAACATTTTATGTTTCCGTTGTGCTCTGGAACTCAGACTGGATACTCACAGGCAGTCGCGCGAGGCAGTAGCATATTGCTGATTAAAGGAACAAACAAGAGACAAGGGGGCTGGAATAGCCATTTCTGGCCTATTAGCACGTCATCAATGATCATACCCAGTCCCAAGAGTGTGGAACTGCAAAGTTCAGACCCGCGACCTTTGGTATTTGGAGTCAGACGGCTCCTACCATTTGAGCACAGCAGGCTCGTTGGCGCATCGGTTGCGATCAGGATATGATGATAGTGTGGGAGCTCACCGATCTGCTAAAGGAACATGTTTATGTTCCGTTGTATGCCCTGGAACTCAGACTAGAGTACTCACAGGCAGTCGCATAGCGACGTGTAGCATATGATGATAATATGGAACCGACAAAGACAAGGGAGACCGGAATGGCCATTTCTGCATATTAGCCGTCATCAATGATCATACCCAATCCAGAGTGTTGGAACACCTGGGATTCAGACCCGCGACCTTTGGTATTTGAGGGTCGGACGCTCTGCCATTTGGGCCACGGGCTCGTTTGCTGTCGGTTGCGATCAGGAGATATGAGTGATGGTGTGCCTCACCCGATCTGCCAAGGAACATTTATATGTTCCGTTGTGCCCTGGAACTCAGACTAGAAATTGCTACGGGGCGGTCGCATGGCGAGCGTGTAGCATATGTTGATGATTATGTGGAACCAGACAAAGAGACAGGGAGAGCTGGGATAGACCGTTTCTGAAGCATTATGGCCGTCATCAGCCCGAAGTCACTGCATCCAGAGTGGGAACACGCTGGGATTCGAGACCCGCGACCTTTGGCATTATTTGAGTCAGACGCTCTACCATTTGAGCCCACGGGACTCGTTGCTCTATCGGTTGCGATCAGGAGACAGTGATAGTGCGTGGCTCACCGATCTGCTTAAGGAACATTTTATGTTCCGTTTGTAGCTGGAACTCAGACTGAGAGTACTCACAGGCAGTCGCATAGCGACGTATAGCATATATGATATTATATGGAGACCCAGAAAGAGACAAAGGGAGACCGGAATGGCCATTTCTGGCTTTTTAGCCATCATCAGCCCGAGCGTACTTTCGTACCCATTCACGTATGTAGGACACACCTGCGGTTCCAGAGCTGACCTTTGGTATTTTGGAATTCGGGCGCTCTGCCATTTGAGGCTGCGGAAGCTCGTTTTGCTTTTATCGAAGTTGCGACTCAGGAATACTTGATGATAGTGTGTGGCTCCGCGCACGTCTACTGCTAGGAACGTTTATGACTTCCGTCGTGCCCCTAGGAACTCAGACTAGAATTACCCACGAGTCGCAGTAGCGACGTGTAGCATATGTTGTAGTAGCCGGGAGCCGAAAGCAAAAGAGACAGAGGGGAGACCGGAATGGCCATTTCTAGCCCGTTTGCCATAAACCGTCATCGCGATCCATACACAATCAGAGTGCGTAGACACACTGGGATTCAGACCCTGATCTTATTGGCATAAATGAGTTTCGAACGCTCTACCATTGGAGCCACAGGCTCGTTAGCTTTATCAGTTGCGATCAGGAATATAGTATGATAGTGTGTGGCTCGCCGATCTGCTAAAGGAACATTTTATGTTCCGTTATGCCCTGGAACTCAGACTAGAGTACTCACAGGCAGTCGCATAGCGACGTGTAGCATATATTGATAATGTGGAACAAACAAAGAGACAAAGGGAGACCGGAATGGCCATTTTCTGAGCTTATTAGCCAAATCATCAATGAGTCATACCCCAATCCCAGAGTGTGGAACACCTGGGATTCAGAACCCCGACGACCTTTAGTATTTAGAGGTCAGACGCTCTACCATTTGGAGCCACGAGGCTCGTTGCTGATCAGTTGCGATCGGAATATGATGATGAGTGTGCTAGCTCACCGATCTAGCTAGGAACGTTTGTATTTCCGTGTGCCCTGGAACTCAGACTAGAGTACTCACGGGCGGTCACTGAGCGTGTGCATATGTTGATAATTTGGAACCGACAGACCAAAGGGGAGATGGAATGGCCATTTCTGAAGACTTGTGGCGTCGTCAGCCAGTCATGCAGTCCCAGAGTGTGGACACCTGGGATTCAGACCCGCGACCTTTGGTATTTGGGTCCAGACGCTCTACCATTTGGGCCGCGGGCTCGTTGCTTGTCGGTTGCGATCGGAGAATATGAGTGATAGTGTGCTGTGGCTCACCGATCTGCTAGGGAACATTTATGTTCCGTTGTGCCCTGGAACTCAGACTAGAGTACTCACGGGCAGTCCTTGTGACGTGTAGCATATGTTGATGATGTTGGAATGAAACCATAGAGACAAGGGGGACCGGGAATGGCCATTTTCTGGCACTTTGGCCGTCATCAATGATCATACCCCAATCCCAGAGTGTGGGACACCTGGGATTCCAGACCCGCGACCTTTTGGTATTTTGGGTCCAGACGGCTCTACCATTTGGGCCACGGGCTCGTTGGCTTTTATCGGTTGCGATCAGGAATATGAGTGATAGTGTGTGGCTTACCGATCTGCTAGGGAACGTTTTATGTTTGCGTTGGCCCTGGAACTCAGACTAGAGTACTCACGGAAGAGTCATGGCGATGTGGCATATATTAATAATGTGGAATAGAGCAAGAGACAAAGGGAGACCAGGAATGGCCCATTTCTGAGGCACTTTTTAGCCGTCATCAATGATCATGCAATCCCACAAATTGTGGAACACCCACCAGAGTTCAGACCACGACCTTTGGTATTTTGAGTCAGACGCTCTACTGGGAGGCCACGGGCTCGTTGGCTGTCGGTTGCGTCCGGGAATATACGGTATTGAAGATTGTGGCGGCTCCAATCTAACTAAAAAGAACATTTATATTCCATTGTACCTAGAACTCAGAACTAAATACTCCACAAACCGTCACCGCAGCTTATCTGCATTAATAATGTAGGGCTCGGCTCATAAAGGCAAATTGCTTTATTTCGCCATCATAATAATCTTTTAATCAAATTAGCCAGAACACCACAAATTCGAACCACGGCTTAAATGGCTGATCAAACATGCTCTACCATTGAAACCACGGAAGCTCATTGCCTATCAATTTTACGATCAAAGAATATAGTAATGAAATTAATGCTTGAACTCCACCGATCTAAAGAACATTTATATTCCATTATTACCCCTGAACCTCGGAACTAAATTACTCCCACAGGCAATCCACCTGCTTGGCAATGCGCCGCCTCTCCGGAACGAACAAAGAACAAAGAACCAGAATACGCCATTTCAACTTTTAAGCCATCAACCAATCCTTCACGAAATCAAAGTAGAACACCTAAATTCAGGCACCGGCTTAAAATGCAGCTGATCAAAACACTCATTAAACCCAGGCTCATTAGCATCACGTTTGCGATGGGAATGTAGTACGGTGGTGTGGCAGGCTCCTGCCGATCTGCACAAAGGAACGTTGTATTTCCGGGTGGCCCTGGAACTCAGACTGAGTACTCTGAGGCAGTTGCGTAGCGGCGTGTATTATTAATGTGGAACCGACAAGAGATAAGGGGACTGGAATGGCCGTTTTCTGGCTTTTGCTGTGCGTCATTGGAGTCATGCACTTTGGTCCAAGGTGTGGAACGCCTGGGAGTTCGAACCCGCGACCTTTTGGTATTTGGGTCGGGCAGGCTACGGGCTCGTTGCTGTCGGTTGCGATCGGGAATATGATGATAGTGTGTGGCTCACTCGATCACGCTTAAGGAACGTTTATGTTCCGTTGTGCCCTGGAACTCAGACTAGAGTACTCACAGGCAGTCGCATGGCGACGTGTGGCATATGTTGATAATGTGGAACCGACAAGACAAAGGGAGACCGGAATGGCCATTTCTGGCTTATTAGCCGTCATCAGCCAGTCATACCCAATCCCAAGTGTGGAACGCTTGGTTCGGGCTCATGACAGAACGGTATTTTGAGTGAACGCTCTAACGTTTGGCCGACAGTTTGTTGTCTTGTTGTCGGGATATGTGATGGTAGTGGCTCACCGATCTTTGCTTTTTATGTTCCGTTGTGTAGGAACTCAGACTAGAATACTCACGGGCAG